>DWQX01000139.1:0-58730 GCA_018245475.1 Pharmacophagus antenor
ACGCCGGACCGCCTGACAGAACAGGCGGCTTTCCAACTGGTGTGTCGCTCTTAGTCTGGCCGCTCCCCGTCGAGCCTATCCGGTATGGGAAGCCCTATCCGGCATAGCCTCACGGATCCCAGCGGCACGCAAGCCCCTCCACCACGACAAGGTGGCGACACATCGGAGGGGATGATCTTCATATCCTACTTCAACCTTCATAAACAGTTCATTTTTATCAGTCACGGGCTTGACCTGACCTTGATTTCCTGATCTTGTGACAATAAGGCCGTAGATGATGAAGCTTGTTCGTCAAGGATATTTCTGACTCTCACATGTACAACTGCCAGAACACAGCAATTATGTTATGGCGGCAGATTGACATTGAGGGCAACTAGCCAGGAGGTTCCTAAAAATCCAATCACCATCCACACTCCACTACATCTGTGGCTCGAAAATCTAACTTTGGTCTTGCGTGTTACAAAGCAAGCGGTAAACCACTGCGCCATGGAGGCAGCCAACTAGAAAAATTAAAAAAGGTTTCTACATCACAGGATTGGATCCAGCATTACCGCTGTATGCGACTGCAGGTCCGAAAACGAAAATTGACCCAAGTGATGCAAAGACTGTGGATATTTTGCACACTAACGCATTGCAGAAGGGTAAACTAGAACTGTGTGGTCACGCAGACTTTTTTGCTAATGGTGGTTCGGATCAACCAGGATGTGTATCAAATACCAATCACAGTAAGTAAATCATTTAGTTCATGCTGTATTCAGCTCGAGCTTAGCAATAAAAATTTAGGTCAGTAATGCGACAAATAAATAAAATGTTTGCTAAAAATATTTTTTTTTTACGTGGGGAAATGCCTTCGCATACCTGCCTTCGCAGGAACAAGGACAGGTTATGTCGAACGTATACTACAACGCCAACAGTTCTTCAACTTCCGCCTATGGTGAAGTCACGGGAATGCTTTGGCACACTTCCACAGATTCGCCGACGATGCCCACTCACACAGAGTAGGCCCCTCTCGGGCCTTTCAAGACCCACACCTTCTTGGTGGTCGACGGGTCGGAGAACGTGACCCGCCAACCCCATCTCGGGAACTTTTGCGTCGGTTGACGGATGTCCCGAGTCTGCCACCCGAAGTCCCAATTAAGGAGGCATGAGGCGGTTGTGCGCCGCCCTCCTGCGACCCGTGCGTCTACGGCCGATAGGCTGCGACAAAGGGTCCTTATTCCTCGCTCGATCCGTCTCCTCCTTCTGCGACATAACTTCTTCGCAAAAGGAGACCATCGCTCCCCATTATATGTCGCTATCAACCATGACTTCAAACACAGTCGGTAGCGAGAAATCCGCCCCCGCGACCGCGACCAGTCAGCGAGATGAGCTGACCACGCCGGACACACCGCTAGGGTGTGCTGCAAAGTGTTCTCCGGGTTGCCATAGTGGTGGTACTCGGTGGAGGGTTCCCTCCCCGCCACGTTGCATAGAGACCTCCCGAAGCACCCGTGCCCCGAGAGAACTTACGCTAGATGGAACGTCATGGCTCCGTGCCTCCTCTGCACCCAGTCCTCCAAGACCGAACCGTTGCTAAAAATACATATTCTGTAGCGTTAACACTCAATTTACGAGACTAGTCATTTTGATGGAACAACGTTCATCACTAAATGGGTTTGATTTTTTAACTTTTTCTTTTATTTTTATATCCATATTGCTTTATACTTCACAACAACATGCAAATTACCAAAGACTTGGAAAAAAAACGATGATATAATGTCCGAAAATTTAGTAATAAAACTGGTTATGATTTTTATATAAATGTGCAGAACATTTTGAATTCGATCCTTGCAGAGTATTGTATATTACTATTATGTATGAGTATATAATTTTTTGTAAAAGACGATTTTCTCAAAGGATTTTTATTTAATCTATTAATTAGTTTTAAATCGCATGTGTTACATATTACGTTAAGCCTCATCTTATGTTTTTTATCTAAATTTGTTATTTACGCATTCGTATTAATATTAAAAAATGACGATTCCATGAACCATAACTTGAACATATTATGTAATCCAATAGGAATTATTTTAAAATTTTCATATTTGCATTCAAAGAGAGCCTGTGATAAATTGTTTAGCAATAATGTCAAACGTAAAATTCCAGCTGCATCGGGATGTATGCATGAGAGAGCTCCAGACTACTTTGCAGAATCAATTCTAACAAATTTAGGATTTTATGGCAAGAAGTGTTACTCATGGATAGCTTATAAAATTGGATTGTGCGAATTGATCAGGTCGAATGAAGAAGTCTTGTTTGGCGAATATATGCCATTAAAGTTAGTATAATTTATTCCCTATACATACTTATTAAATAATTACGCATAAAACGTTCAATACAAGTCGTAAATTTCCAGGATTTTATGCAAGTGCTCTATTAAAAAATTCTCTACAAGAAAGATAAGATTAACAAAACGTACAAATTTTAGAAAGAAATGTTCGTTTAAATTTTTATACCCGTTTAATATTTTCCCGTGCACAATAACTCGGTGAAGTAGATTGAGATATTCACAGTTAAAAAATAAACCCCAAATCCAACATTAACGAGTATAGTTGTTGCGTACACCATTCTCGTAATTATTTTAAAATAATCATGCGCAAATAGCATAGACATGTAATGAAAACAGAAAATTATTGATGAATATTTCACTATTTAATATCAAATAATGATATCTATAATACTTCCATTCTACTTTTAACCATTAGATCATAATCATCAGTGCAATACGAGCAGCAAATGTGAACGCAAACACCGGTACTTCCAAACTCTCTTTGATGGCATTTGTTTTAATTAGTAAAATTGATAAAATGATATAAAATTTAAGTAAAACAATGTACAATACTTCAGTGTGTGTACGAGCTTTTGTTTTATCGGCATTAAGTTATGTGAAATTGAGATCAAGTGCCGAATTTGACTCGATGTTAATTGACAATGATGTCGTAGATAGCGAAGCGTCTTCATCCAGAATATCACTGGTTTGCACATGTCTAACCGCCTAAACACAACGAAAGTATTACAGTGGGAAATTGACATTGAAGGCCGTAGCTAGCCAACCCACTTCCAAAAAACCCTGCCACTATCCAAACTTTACGTAATTTTTTTGTATGATTTCAGTGTTTCCGGTATATTCTTCTTTAATACAAATGCTGAGCCCCCTTTTGCCCAAGGCCCGAACAAAAATGATAAAAACAACGAAAATTTAGAAAACAACTGGATTTAATAATATATTTTCATTAAATCAACTTCTAAATTTACTGTTTATTAGATAAATTCACCGTTGAAAAACCTAATGTCAAGTATATTAGAATATTAGTTACTACACTTAAGAATTTTTATATTATATCAGAAGATATGAATTTTCAACCTTTAAACGCTATTTCACAAATATTCGTATCTATTATTCTCAGCAAGATAAGTAAAAATGTGACTTTAATATTTTTATCAGTTACCGTGGTCCCGCTTGCGACAAATGATGCGTAAGTCTGCAATATTAAAAAGTTAATAGCCTTACTCTTTAAAGCGGTACGAATTTCTGCAAAAGATAATAAATTAGTGATCAATAATAATTTATTACCATTTGATGGATTATATCATCATGTATTATTGCGAATTCAAGATATAGAAGTATTAACACCTTAAATAGATTCCCTTCCGCATACCTATACTCTGAAACTTGTTTACCTTGCGGTACATTTTAATAACGCATATACAATTGCGTATTGCTCAATTAATCTACAAGTTAATTGTTAATGCCATGTGAAATGTTGATTTTAAGTTTGTTACATAAAGAAAATATATAAATTAACACATTAGGTACATAATATAATAAAATCATATTTACATTGACATTTTTTTTTATTTTCCTTAATACAAAAAATTAGCCTTGACACAAAGGTTTATATCAATGTGAATTTGCCTCGTTCGGTTCATATTGTTAATCATTTCTCATTTTATAAAGAAATAAAATATTAAATTGGAATTTGTCTTTATAGGATTTTATTACTTATTATTTATTGTAGCTGAACACCGCAGACAATAGCCTACTATTGCCAATTTATTATCTTATTAACTGAATATCAACATACGATTTCTCACTATGTAAATTGATTGAACGGTATTAATATTATGCTATAGCGTCATCTAGTGGCAAAATTTAATAAAAGGATTATGAAGTACCCTCTTCAGGAAGAAAACACATGTACTCTCACATGTCTATTTTTTTATAGTGATTAGTCCAATAATCATGGAGCTCAACATTTTCAAATGTTTCAGCCTTCCATGTTTAATAAAAATATTTTAAATTTGTAGAAATTGAAAATTACAATTTTAAAATTAAATTATATAATAAAATGCATATGTTGCAGCTAAAAATGTATTTCAAAAAAATATTTTTACTAGGACTTCTTCACTATAACTTTTTACATCCTACCTATATATAATATGCAGTATGATGTTACCACATTTCGGCTAGAGTTACCAATTTACATGAAACGATCGTCTCGAACTACGGACATCCGCAGATTGTGCAACTTATGTTTGGCGGGCAGTGAACATTGTTGCAATCTCTTAACGCTATCCTTCAACATTTCGTAACATCTACAAATAAGTTTTTATAAAGGCAGTTTTATAATTTTCTCATAATTTCGAGGCTATTTATGCGAGGAAGTAACTAAAAGATTAATATTACTCTACATAAACTTTCGAATAAGATCAATTAAACACAAATACAATTAATTAATGTAAGGAAACTGTCCCGTAAAGTGAAGATAACTGTGAAGGTATCTTAATTGTGACTTGATTACAATTCGTTTGTCTGTTAAGAAAATGTATCTAAATGAATTGTATATAATTTTAAAAAAGGCCCCAGAAAAAAACTACTAACATTTACAAATATCTATTGTCTTGTAAGGTAACAGCTATATTTTTGTAGCAACTACGTCCACATAAAATGTTTTTCTCTTTAAATCGAGGTTAAAAACAATCATGTTTTTATAAACATACCTTAAAATAATTATTATCGCATAAAAATTACAATAAATTTATTATTAAGAATTTTATAATATTAAATGTATAATACGAGGGGTGATCAAAAAGTAATGATAAACGGATATTTCTAATAAAGATAAATATCCAAAAAAAAATTTTTCTCTTCTTCGGTCTTTCATTACTTCCCAGCTAAAAAATTGTATAAATGGGACGTCATTTGGAGGAGCTACATTCATTTGAATACCAGCAGTCGGAGCGACGACACGAAAATGGAGGAAAACGAAGTGAGATGCGTCATTAAATACCTCTATTTGAAAAAAATGTCTACCAAAGAGATACACGCTGATTTGGTGGAGATACTAGGGGACTCTGCTCCTCCATATTCTACGATAGCATGGTGGTGCAAAGAGTTTAAGCTGGGTAGAACATCCACAGAAGATAAACATCGCGAGGGACGCCCAACCTCGTCCCTCACTGAACAAAATGTGAAAAAATCGAAGATTGCGCATTGACAGACCGAAGAGTAACCGTCAGACATTTAGCTGAGGTCACAGGGATCTCATATGGCAGCATCCAAAACATTTTGAATATGAAGAAGGTCTCCGCGCGTTGGGTACCGAGAACGTTAACGGACGAACAAAAGAAAAAGCGAGTTGACATTTCAAGAGTCAATCTTGCAAAGTTCCATGCTGACCAAGAAAATTTTTTGTCTCGAATTGTGACCATGGACGAAACATGGATCCATCATTTTGATCCTGAGATCAAACAACAATCGATGACTTGGAAAAGACCATCCTCACCGACGCCGAAGAAGTTCAAAGTCCCGACCTCGGCGGGCACGGTTACGGCGTCCGTTTTCTGGGGGGATGCTGAGGGAATCATAATGGTTGATGACCTGGAAAAGGGAGCTACTATAAGAAGCTCCTAGTACACTGATGAAATAAGACGACTGCGAGAAGCCGTTAAGGAAGAAGACGGGGCAAACTCCGTGCGAAAGTCCTGTTTCATAAGGACAACGCTCCTGCATACAAAGTCGAAGTTTCTATGGCTGCCCTTCGAGAAGCAGACTTCGAACTGGTCGAACACCCACCCTATTCTCCAGATTTAGCCACCAGCGACTTTTATTTGTTTCCTCGGCTCAAGGGACACCTCAGGAGCAAGAAATTTGAGGATGATATCGAGGTGATGACTGCTGTAGAGGCATTTTGGGATGGTCAAGATAAAGATTTTTTTAAAGGGTATTTTAGGTTTAAAGAAACGTTGAACTAAATGTATCTACTTATTAAGAGACTATATGCTTAGTTTAATTATAGAGTATTGTTTTAATTATATGTTTTTAGATAATTAATATTTGGATTGTTTAGCATATTTTTTTTCTAAGTTTGTTTTTGCTTTTTAAATGTAGTTTCAGATTTTCTTTAATTACTAATGTTGCATTCTAAATGTTTTCATAGTATTTACTTTCTAGCATATGCAGTGGTTCAGTTTTTTTTTTGTTAGTTGTGGTAAGTTGGTATCTTACTGATACACCGCTACATGTCAAATTTTTACATAGCCAATTTTTTAACAAATACTGTTTTTTAATTTAAAAGACAAGTAATTTTTTCATAGATAGAAAAAATAGAATTTGAGTTAAAATTTTATATTAAAGCTACAATTAGCTTTCGGTAAGGTGACCGCACAGTAGTTACGTAAGTTCTGGGCGTGTATAATAATACTTGTTTTCTTTCTGTCAGATACTTTCGATTTTAAAACATAATATTGTATGCAGATATTACTTGGTATATTATTCCACTACGGTCTTTTGATAGATAAAAGAAAAGTGAAATGGAATAACGATTTTTTTTTAATTAAATCATAAATAACCTAGTTTTGATATAAAAAAAAGAAGAAAATTAATTATGAAACAATCGAAAAGCATTAGTCATTTAGGGTAGCTTTAGTAGAATAGAATATAAAGTACTTTTTACAGAATTTATTATTCTACTTGAATTGATGGTAGATTTCTCTTGCAGGAGGTCGTTTAGATAAATTTCTCAGAAGTCAGTATATATTTTTACGTTCCAGCTTTACAATTCATAAAGAGTGACCATACCTTTCTGATAAGAGGCATTGCACTATTCCTCAGTGCGACAAGAACAATTTGTTACCATATGAAGATATTATTAGGGCTACGTGTATTATGGACAGGGTGTATCACTACGTAAACTTGTATAAAATATTAATCTTATAGCATCGCATAATTTAACACGACATTCAATCCTTGAGGGACAAAAAGGTAAGTAAAATCTTTTCCATGATTTTAAATAATTTAAAACCCAAAAATGTTAAACAAGAAAGGAGCATACCACTTTCTTTTTACTTTTGACATGACAAACAAGAAAGGGTTTTTGATATAGAAGCTTTTCTAAAAAAAAAGCAAAAAAGCTTAACATGATAGTCGTTCAAGACGGACAAAAACAGGCGTTTACTTTTAATGCTCTTTTCTTGTAGAGAAAAATATAAATAAGCTTTTATATAAAAACTAACTGCTAAATGAGTTTATCTAATATAACTAGATTCCTCCTAAATAGAGTTACGTTAAATAACTTGTAACTTCATAAATTTTTAAATAGATTAAATAATTTTAGGAATAAAAGCGTATTTTCGTTATTTATATAAGAAAAAAATATATTTTAAGATGCATTAATTTCAAGTACAAGCATGTAGAACATTTTAGGATCAAGCAACTGGAATCCGACATTATTTAACTATAGATCATTCTAGGTTGTACAACAATACTTAGTGTATTGTATTGTAGATTGTACTCTAACATTAACAACTCAAAAAATTATGCGTCATCAGACATTAAATATTAATTAGTGATTAACCAGTTACACGATCGGTATCCGCGACGTCTTTGTACACTCAAGGGGAGCCTACGTATGCCGAGGGTCAACTCAAGCAAGCCGCTACTTTCGCTTTTAGTTCCCGCATTGTGAACATAGGCGGCACACGTCGCCAAGGGTTACAACGTATAATATAATCTCACGATTATCGACAAGTCCGCAGAGTTTTTATCGATAATAATTTGTGACTTACGTTAATTTACCGATATCGGTTTTGTTTTTATTTATTTTTTTCTTTAGTGACACAGTGATTTTAATGTAAAATGGTGAAGAATATTAAGTGGCTTTTTTTATTGGGAATTACCGCAGTTCAACTTCCAGGTAAGATTTAAAAATTTATAAAATTGTTTAATCTTTATACAGAGTACATTGATAAATATATGAAACCTGTGCACTTTTACTATAATTAAAATTTAAGTAAAAGAATTATAATACGTTTTTTTAAACAAATTATTATTATTTACGAAAGTTAATGAAGTTGCTAGTTTATTATCTAAACTAATAGGTATCTAAGTGTGTATTAAAGTATATTTTTATAATTAACCAGTTGTTAAAAATATTAAACGAATATAAGTTCTCATAATTTGAGTTAATTTTTAATTTTTGTTTATAGTTAAACGGTACTTTTAGTTTAATAAACAAATTATAATTGGTCAGTAGCTGAAAACCATTTGAGTTTTTTTTTTCATTATTAATACATTTAACATAAGAAAATAATTGTAATTAGTTTTATTTTCGTATTTTAAGTCGAATGGCATACCGAAAGCGCGCAACGCGGCACGGCCGCACATCGCGCGCTACTTCCGAATGTTACGTTTTACGTTCGGCCGACATTCAAGTTGCATAACACTGTTTTTTAGCGCGTTACTTAACTATATGATAACTCGCGGATATCGTACATACACTTTAAATTAACAAGTAAATAATAATGTATTGTTTTTTTACACTAGATTTACGGGACGGGATTTGTCATGCTGACGTAACAATGTTCATTAAAAAATTATCTATACTTATATGTGTCCAAATTTTAAGTATTTATGGCAACTTTGCGTTATACTTTTTTCTTGAAAAGAAAATGTAAGGATTAATTGATGTATCAAATTATTATTGTCTAGATAGAAAAAAATTTGAAAAAATGTAAGTAAACTTAGTGTCTAAAAAATCTAATCAAATTCGATATAAATTATTAAATGTGTCTATTTCTGTTTTTTTTTTTTAATTTTTATATAAAGTTCGGTTAAATTCGTTATGGTTTGATTAAAATATAGTTTTTAATCATAAATTTGTTAATAAATACGGATTTAGTATAGAATGCCGAGTTAATTATGTATTTTGTCAAGAGGTGAATGATCTCATAACAATTTATCAAAAAAATTATAAATTCCTTTAAGTTATAACAAACGGATAAAAAATTTCAGAAATTTATGATTTAAATATGTCATAACAAAAGGCGTTTTTTTAGTCATGTGAAACAATAATTAAGTAAAATGAGATTACATTTATAAGATATGGTAGAAAAAAATATATATTTGTAATTGTTGTAATTCTATTACAATCAAATAGGATTTTCGCCAGGCGTTTGACCGTTTGTATTTAAAAAAATAATAATAATTCATTTAAATAAAACTTACTCGTTACTTTATAGTCTGACCTATTCATAAAAATACCGAAGATTATTTTACCGGACAAATTCAATGAAATACCTCAAATTTTATGTTCAACCTGAAACATAGTTTTAATATGGTAAGTTCTTGTTGCCGAAAAATGCCCGTTAATACCATTTTGCAGTAATTTGCATACTGCAGTAACGAGATTTAGCATCTTATCTTAAAGCTAACAGCAGTGCATTGTGATACTTTATGAATCTTATTTTCATTGGTATAAGTGCTGTTGTTCGATATAAGGAACAAAAATAACATATTCTAAAACAGCTTCTAGAAAATCACTTGAACGGTTAAATGGTTTTCGGCCTTACGTAACGTTATGAATAGTCAGGGCTGGCATCTATATTATTTATAAGAGAGAAAGGAATTTGCTGCCGTAAATGGGAAAAAAAGGAATCAATTATTTTTTTTATCTTTATTTTTAAAGTCATGTTTTTCTCCCTAATCATTGTATTTTTATCTTCCAATAGTTAAACAAAGCATTAAAAAACGTGATAATAAAGAATCTATTGATGGCATATTAACGAATAATTCATAACATACTATGTTCTAAGATTCGTTTTCCGCCAGGGCTTACTGAAAGTAATACATTTCAGGGTTAAGGTCTCTTATGTCCATACATTCCGTTCTAATTTTGTTAATCATTATATTTTTATTTCTGTGTCCGTATACATTAAAAATAAATAAATAGGAACTCGAATCTGGAACCTGGAACACTGCACAAAGAGATAATAAGGGATTCACAAACACAATGTACACGTTAAATTCTATGTAGATATATTTGAAGGTACGTAAGATTGCAAATAAATCGGATTGTTAGCAACCTTACAAACAATTCCACTATAGCTTTCAAATACATGTATTTATACGTGTAGCGATATGAAGGTTAGGAAGCAAGGCTTTTTATCGATCGATCGTATTAAATATAAATTGTTTTTCTGATCTGTGAAAAATGTTTAAAGTTATTGAAAAAAAAACTGCAATATTTTGTAGATTTGAAATTTGTTTTCTCTTAATAAATCTGATTTTCACTTGGCTAGAGTCATGAAAATGAGCCGTCTTCACCCTTAATAATTATGATATTAGTATCAACACTAACAATAATATTGTTTACATTTATTGTATGTAGTTTTGACATAATAACAGTTATTCATATATAATATCAAAAGAGATAAATGTCTGAATGAACTACAATATTATCGTAGTAGGGTTTTCTTTTCTATAAAACTATCAACCATTAGCTGTTCAATAGTACAACTTGTCGTAACGTTCTTGTTACTGTTTTTTTAATGTCTTTCTCCAATATGTGTTCTACCGATTTTCGAGCCCATCAACTTTGGAGAATAAAAAGTTTCATTGAAATTTGAACCCTCTCTTTCATCACTTAGCGGTTTAATTAAAAGGATTTGAGGATAAAAAAGGAATTAAGGATCATCAAAACGAATACACCCTCCAAATTTCATGTCTCTAGGATCAACGACTTAGGCTGTATTTTGTTATATACGACAGTCCATGAATCAGTCAGAACTTTAAATTTTATGTGTGTAGATAAGAAGTATTGGGTTTTCTGATAATTTACGTCGTTTCTTTTTCAAAATTAATTTATTTATATTAACAACAAGCATTAATCAGTGATAAATTGACCATTCTGTTGCATGATATTTTGCCATCTTTTGGTAAGTTGAAAAATCCCACGTTCGAAGAAGCCATGGTTTTTAGAAGAAAAAAACTAGTCCAACTCATTTTTTACAGCTTGATCAGAATCGAAAGTTTTACCATTCAATTAGATTTTAAAGGAGCGAAACAAATGGTAATCTGATGGTGCTAAATCAGGGCTATAAGGTAGATGTGGCATCGCTTCCCAATTGAACTCTATTAATTTTTGATGGGTTGTCAAAGAAGTATGGGATCTGACGTTATCATGATGGAACGTCCCGCCTTTACGATTGGTCAAATTTGGGCGTTCTTTTTTTGATTTTTCGTTAAATTTTGATAGTTGAAGACAGTAAACATTCGAATCAATAGTATGGTCGAAGAACCTTATATGAAAAAAAGGGAGGCCATTCCCGGCAGAAATTGAAGGACTAAAACGTGAAGAGAACAGCCGACTACCTGAGTCTGCCACACCCCCAGAGCAGAGAGATGTGCAGTTCTCTTGTCTGGATGACGGTGCGGGGATAAATCATCTCAGTGCGGCGACTGTCCAAATTTATACCGCTGGCAGTCGCATTGATGTCAAAGTAGGCACGGCGTTTTGCGTAATAAAGGACGTAGCCGTGGCAAAGAGTAAATAGTTCCAGCTGGCGAACTTCTACACTACTGTCTACTTTCTACCAGGCAGGGATTCTGGCTCTGCTAGAGACAGCAGAGTACACCGGCTAAGAGTCAGCGCAGTCCTGTGCGATTCTTATCGACTCACGATTCGTCCTTGAAACGATTTCCAAGGTGGATACCTTCCATTCTCTCGCGATAAGAATAAAAGAGAATATAATGAAAGCGAGAGAGAAATGGATGAATGTGAGAGTATTTTGGGTGAAAGCACACGCTGGGATGCAGTGTAACGAGAGGGTTGATGAATAGGCGAAGGATGCGACTCTGAAAAGCAAAAAAGGAGAGGAACACGAGGAAGAGTCTTATCTCAATCTTCAAGCGATAATTAAGATTGGAAACGCCTGACAAGTGGAACAGGCGTTATGTGGATGTGGAACACGGTATCTACTGCACGTCCATTTTTCTCAGACATCGTATCGGCGTACGGCACGCAGCGACGGAAATATTTGGATAAATATCTTGTCGAAATGTTCACGGAGCACGGGAAATTCTCCGAATCTGCACAGGTTTAAGTTCAAAGAGATACCCATGTTTCTCTGCTATCCTGAAAAGGATGAAACAGTGCCACATGTATTAACAGAATGTCCGGTATATGGAAAGGAGCGAACAGAGTGTGAAATTGCACTCAGAGAGAAAATAAGTGTGGAAAGTATGGCCGCTCTTTTAAGTGAAGACATAAGTCTGCCTATCTTTTTGGAATCCTGCTCATAAGTAGTTTGAATGGTAGTAAATAGAAATTATACTATGTAAGGCATAATTAAATAGCTTGAATTAGTTGTAACAGTTAGAATCATAATTAAAATAGTAGAATTAAAGAAACATAAATAAAGAAAGAAATTAGATATTAGAAAAATGTAATCGTAGTCTTAACAAAAAAAAAATAGGTAGAAATAAAGAAACGGAGAGTCTAATTTATTGAACGGGAAGTATGAAAGAAGGAAATGGTATGATATAGAAATAAATGTAAGAAAAACGAAATGAAAGGAGAGAACTGGAATGAGAGGAGAGGTCCTCGACTTGAAATTGTAGAGGTAATGCGTAAAAAAAAATCAAATAATATGGTTTCTTGGAAGCAGCACAAAGTAGATTATACCTTTGTAATCCCACCACACAGAAAATATAACTTCTTTTGATAACTATTACTACGAACTCTCGAATTGACATGTGATGGTTAGTTTCGATAAACGCCTTTATTTTGTCGGCATCAATATTGGTTGGACAGCCAGTACGTGGTGCATCTTGCCTATTAAAATTTCCAGAGCGAAAGCGAGCAAACCAACGCTGGCACTGGCGTTGTTCAGTAAGGCAGATCTCACCATAAACTTTACATTATTTTTTCCGAGCTTACACCACATGTTTGCCCTTTCGAAAATAAGACAATAAAATATTCCGATAATGCTCTTTGATTGTCCATTTCAACTTAATTTTTACCGACTTGTTTTTTACTAATGACGCTCAGTTTATGAGTGAAGATAGTCTATAGTCTAATCTTTAAAACAGTATATAATAATGTAAGCCTCGCAATCACTACTACATGAAATAAACAGTTCGGACCATTTATGCCAAAAAACTATATTAATTATCGAACAATAATGATTTACTTACTTTTACCAACATAATTCAGAGAATATGCAAATCATAGTAAAGTAGTATGTATGATGTGCAGCTGTAATAATCATAACAAGGATAAACATTTATAGAATATTACTAAAAATAAGGAACGTAACTTAGCAGAACAGGTAAGTTAGCAATAAAAATAACTTTATTTATTATCTCCGAGTTATTATGAAATTTAAAGAAATCTCATAATTTATTTTGAAGGCCGATGTTTCTGTATGCATACGATTTACAAAGTGAATGTTAGTATAAAAAAAATATTATAAAATTTGTAAAAGTGATTGTCTACGTAAGTACATTTATACAGGCGAGTATTAGTGTAATAATAAATAATAGGAAAAATACAAATAATGAGATGAAGATGGATGGTAAGTTAACCCTATCATTAAATATATACAAAGCTAAGCATGTTTTTTAAATATCACAATTATGTTAGCAAGGAAAATTATGATGTCTTATTCATAATTCTTGCTTATTATTCGTTAAAGTAGTGACTTTTATGACGATCGCTGAGTAACGAAAAATATTTCTGAATATAAAACATTTTATATGTACATATTATGCATACCAAAAGACTAGTAGAACTTGTTCTTAACAAGTGAAATTACAAAATTTAACCTCCGAAGAAACATTATTTGGGGGAGGTCTTTCTGTGATGTGATGATGAAACTTAGACATTATGTTGTAAAAGGATGTGTCCAACATGACTAAAACAGTGTGCTGTCGATTGATTGCAACAATGTGGCCATTTATATCATATACGTGTGCGTTACGCGACCATGCGTATAACCTGTTTTCTTAATATGCAACAATAAACAGCCCGGTCGATTGCTGAAACGTATTCTAATAATCTTTATTCTTCCAGGAATATAATTAAATTAATATGAAGTTATTAATAAATCAATTAAAAATAGTTATTTTATTATTTTAATGTTACATTGAAATTCTGTATTCTATAAAAATATGTAATATAATGTTCTACAAATGAAGTTTTTATAAAATTTGAGGTTTAATGGTTAATGATCTTAAATTAGTTTACAAAAATAAATACAATGTCAATTTATTTTAACTTTTAGATAAATTCAATAAGCAATAAATAGATCTAGAACATATTACATAAAAAGAATAGGACAAACATATATCATAGTAAAGATACTTTTAGATAAGCCTTGTATGCATACTCATGAATCATTAGTGAAAGTGTTGTGACCCGTCGCACTTTGTATCATTTAAAGAGTGCCCAACTGGGCTTGATCTTCAGAACATTGTAATTATCACCTACAAAAGGTTACATTTATAATGGATTTTCTTAGATGATCTGTGGGAATTTTATCTTAAGCTGATAAATGTTTCTTGTCTTGTACATTGTCTTGCTTTACTTTATACAATTTCCAAAGAAGTTTCTGTTACGTAAAGTGTTACATCGTTGCCATTTTTATAAAACAGAGCTATTTAACATACATATAAAGAGTTGATCTTTAGTATAATGTAAAAGTTTGTTTTTGTCCTTTATTTTCTTTTGTTGGTGTAAGTAAATGTTTGCAATTTTTTCAGGCTATTTAAGAATTTTTTTTCTGCTTTAAACGGAATTTGTTGTTACTACACGAAAATCTTTTTTACAAGACGTAGGTACGTAAATTACATACGGTAAATGTGTTGAAATATTGTAATTATCATCTTTCGTGTTTTCGCATCCAAATCACATTTTTATATTACAATGGGTTTACAGCGTTTACTTAAGCCATTACATAAAAATAGAAAACAAAACGCTCTTACTGATGCTACGGAAGAAAACTTGCGAAAAGTTTATTTTTACTTTAATGATGAAATAACGGACTTCTCTAAGGTCACTTAAAACTCTCCTAAAATATATTGACAATATCCTTTTTAATATAATTTAATAAATAGAATAATTTTAAAATAAAAATTCGTTGCACTAAATATGAATGTAGAAAATTTCCATCTCTATTTTTCTAAGTACTTATAACAAAAATGTTCATTCATGAATCACATCTAATTAATAGACTTTACTTGACCTTATTTTAATGTAGTGAGCGCCTATTTTGATGAAAACGCATTAACCGCCCTTTAATCTAAAACAATCATTTTGGTCTATGTGCAGTGTAAGGCCTTTTCATCATCATCATTTATTTCAGTAGAAATTCTATAAAGTCATACATTTACTTAAGTTTTTGTGGTCTGATTATGCTTACGTATATTGGTTCAGCCGCAGTTAATCATGCTAAACTACAAGCATTTTAATTATTAAGAATAAAAAGTTTTTTGGTCGACCTTTGTTCCGAGTTCACGCATATTATTGTCTTGAAATAAGAGCATTTATGTTAACGCGAATTAACTTTTAATGTAGTAGTAGTATGATATTCACACGATATGTTTATTAACTTAGTTATATGGTTTTGTTTGTTACCAAATAATATACTAATTATAATATGGTTATTATAAAATACGTGCAATTTATAATGTTGTTAATATTATAAACAATAGTAATAGTAAGACAAACTGAAGGCAAAATATTATAAACTTGATTTCTACGGTATACTGAATTAGAAGTAGAACAAACGAGAAGAAAATTACAGTAGATTTTAGATTGATAACTCATATAAGTTTAAAGAAATATTTTTCCAAGTAGGCTCTTAGAACACTACAAATTTATAAAGTTATTATTCTTACTAACTAACGTTCTTATAATAATCGACCAGAGAAATTAATGTACTTCCCAATAGTCGTTAAAACTTTATAACTAACTATTCATTATCCAAGCTATTATTATTATTATAGTAGAGTAAAGTTGATTAAGTACTGGAAATTAATAGTAATTGTACAACTATGACATAAATATCGAAATTAAATAAACTATTAACGAAATTGCCTTACTGATAGTAATATAATAGGATAGAATTACCTGATACAATACCAAATGAAATGGTGCATTGAGGAAAATTCTTAAATTTATGATTTTTCATGTGCATGTTTAAAATTCCTATTTCCTACCATTTTAAATATGGTACGGTAGGGTAATAAAGACTATATATTATAAACTATTTGTATCAACGCAATATTAAGAAAAAAAATTAAAAAGTAAAAACTTATGTATAAGGAAGATAAGTATGTAATTTAACGATATGTATTTTTTACGTTTCTCATGCAAAGCTGTGCTAATGTTTATAAAATATATTGTTATTTCAGCTGTGGGTAACTTATGTGTATTGAAATATTCCTCATGTTTTTTTTAGTTTCGGAAACGCAAGAAAAAGATGGAGGCGAAAAGAAACCTCAATCGGTCAGAGATCTATTTAACACCACGTCTTGTATACCAGCACCATTTAGGTGTCCACACCCGCAAATGCAGTTTTTTCTTTACACAAGGTAACAAAATATACATTTAAAAATATTTTTTGATACTGTAATTCCTAATGAGTTAAAGGAAAATGATTATCCATATTCAAAACGTGAAATCATGCCTGTTTATTATGTTTCCAAACCTACACCGCCAATTTGAAAAAATTTGCTGTGCTCTCTATGAAAGAGGTGTGCACTACTTATTATTACGAAAATAAAACTGAAAAAGAATGTAGTAAAGGATAAAAGTTTGTATGTAAAATCAAAATTTCTTAAGAATGTGAGAATTCATCATGACATTACACACAATGATATTAAAAATAAAATTTAATTATACTGTACGAATTACATGAGCGCAAACATAACTGGTTATAAAAAATCAAATATACTGTACAAATTACTATTAACGAATATGATTTTAATTGTAAAACTTCCAGAAGCACACAAGAAAAGGGGGAGTTACTTAACACGTTGGACAATGATTCGTTGACGTATTCAAGATTTAATACGAGGCATTCGACAAAGATCGTGGTGCACGGTTTCGGCGGTGGCCGGAACCTCTCTCCCAGCACCGATATGAGGAACGCATACTTCGCGCGGGGAAATTACAACATTATCATAGTCGACTACGGCAGCCTAGTTAAACAACCCTGTCTCAGTCAGGTTGTTTAATTTACTAATGTACATCTTATTCTTTAGGTGCCATCTTCTAGTGTAGTTTGGCGATTGGTATTGCAATTTGGACCCTCGACATAGCACCTCTACATAAAGAACGCGTGCTATTACACCATTGGTGTAGATTTTTAATACAAGATCTCTTTCTTCTTTAATTTTTTTTTGTGTACATTAATAAAAAAATACACAACATTTAATCAACGCTCCGCTTGACATCGGCAGCGGGTTCGTCCTTTCACTCACTGAACTTTATGACGACAGATGAGACGTGTGGTCTCAAGATCATTCCGGCAGTAAAATTGAGTTAAGTTTGTCCCAGTGAGTTCAAGATGGAGTTATTAGAAAAATGCATATAAAGGTTTCTCAGGGTGAACAATAAATATTTGTCCTCAACTTACATGATGTTAAATTACAATATGTCAGTAGCTAGCTGATGAAGCATACTCGCCCCAGATACTCTGGTTCTTACGTAAAACTGACGACACAGCAACGCTTATAATGGTATATTGACATTAGGGGCTTTAGCTAGCCAGGCACGTTTAAATAAATTTTATCACCACCCAGATTACACTACTGATGAAGCCCTGGACTCGAGCCAGGTACTTCCGTCTTGCAAGGCCAGCGGTAAACCATTCACTACAGAGATTATCAAAACATAAAATCGCTCATCGTTTTGTGCGCCGCATGCTTGGTTTTTGAATATGAGTATTAAAATATAAAATAAACAATCTAACAAAATTTAATTTTTCATTATCATTGAATTAATATCAGAAATATTTAATTTCTCGGTACATAACAAAATCAATGATTCATATAAGAACATAGAAGCCGCTACTTTAATGTAACCGCCTTGAACTAGTAATTTTAAATAATGTAAAATGTAATCGTGCTTGTTGTTTTCTAGATAGAGTGGGCTCCTCGCTTTGCCAGCTTGTGTATAGCACAGCTCGTAGATTACCTGCAGTACCATCCCAAGAAAGCGGTGCCACCGGAAAGGATTCACACAATCGGTTACAGCGTCGGTGCACACATCCTCGGACTGGTGGCAAATCATCTGACCGATGGAAAACTTGGCAGGATCACCGGTATGAAGTTTATCGCTAATTTATAAAGTAAATTGACATTGATATTTAACTTTAGGTGATATTGTTATTAGCACGTTCCCTGCCATAGGGGGCATATCCGCCCCACGCAGAAGTTTCGTTTGAAAAAATCTTCACCACGTCTATTCTAAAATAATTTATATATAAATTATTTATTTAAACTTCAAGTCAATATCAATGTACACTGCTTACCGCAACAACATTGAGTGATAAGAATATAGAGCAATTGTCGCTATAAATGCTTTATGACACAGTTTAACGAGGTAATGGATAAACAAATTTCTAAAATTATTCGTTACAATGTATAACATAATCTACAAATATTTTTATGTTATTATAACAGGATTGGACCCTACAATTTTCTTTTACATGGGAAATAACCGCTCCCGAGACCTAGATCATACAGATGCCCTGTTTGTCGATATTCTACACACAGGTGCTGGAATTCTTGGGCAATGGGGACCTAATGGACACGCTGATTTTTATGTGAATGGCGGTTCTAGTCAGCCAGGATGCGCTCATGATACAATTTTTCGTAAGTAAAACTGTTAAAGATATTTTTTAAGTTATCTAAGACTACAGTAAAAGTAAATTCTAGAATTTCATACTTTATCACACAAATTTCTTTATTTATTTATATCTTACGAGTATTTACGCCATCTGTTAAATAATTTATTAAAGTTTACGAAACTTTACACAAATTTATGTTTTTTCAACTTTAGGGAGAAGAGGGCGCTGAATATACTACAAAGCTAGTCTAGCTAAATAGAAATATAAATATGTATCAATCAATAACCTGACATTGTCGAATTTAAAACTTCAACTCCACATAGAAACAACGACCATATAATGTTAAAGTGTAATAGTTGAGCATGTCTAATTTATGATTACGGTTTATATTTTCAGTTACTTTAAAGAAAGATATATTTTTAAAATTTTACGAATACGGGCTAAAAAGCTAGTATATTTATAGCTCTCTTTATGGATTTTTGTTGGACTGTCAGCGATGATAATTGCCGAGATATTTATTAAGAATTACATTTATTTACCTATATTTTACATTAAATACTCATAAAAATAATTTATTATGTAATAAGATATTAGTAACAATAACTTTTTATTTTAGAAACACTGTCCTGCGATCACACGAAGGTCACTCCATACTTTATTGAGTCTATAAATAGCCCTTTGGGATTCTGGGCAGGCCCGTGTCCAAATCTATTGTCATACCTTATCGGATGGTGTGAACCTATGGACACGGAATACGTTCTCATGGGAGAGCACGTAACACACAGGTATTTTTATATAAATAAACTATCAGGATTTGCTAGTAATAAAAGAGTATAAAAATAAATGACTGTAAGTAAAATTGATAAATTTAAAGGCTGTAGAACTGCCATCTTCTTTAAAATCATTGTCGTATTTTATTAAAAATTATGACATAGATGGCGCTATTATTAGAACCTTTTTATTATTAGAAAATTTTTATAAAAGGTAAATGTCAAGATTTAATTTTATGTTTATTTTTATTTATGCTATCGAAGCACGGTTATAAATACTCAATATGAAATAACATCGAAGGAATTATTTAGTTTTCTATACTTGCTAAGCACAATAAGTAATACCAAATATATTATTTTTTATTTAACAATTGTCAACTAAACTATTTTATTATCAAATACATTATTTAAAAAACTCTGTACATTAATAATGTTTATCACCATATTTATATTTTAAGGAAAAGAATCCAAGATCTAAAAAATAATTTTAGTTTTAAATTGATTATTACGTAATTGAATTTAAAAAATATGTATTGCATCGATGTATTTTGTCTTATTTATATTTTTTATAAAAAAATATACTTTATACCATTTCACAGAGCAAGAGGCGTCTACTATGTGACAACAAACGCAAAACCACCTTACGCAAGAGGGTTTCCTGGAAAATCTAGACGCTTGCGATCGATAACATCATACAGCTGATTGAAACAGTTAATAATAGCTATAGAAAATTAGGATATTGAAATTAATGCCAACGATTATAGTAGTAACAATTTAATGATAGAATCATATTTCGGTTTGTTTTTAATGATATTTCCATGGCATGGAAACAGTACAATTAAAACTAATGAGAGTTACATATGTGTACGCTTTGTTGATTTTTCTTTTACGATGTTGTTAATATCCTGAGTTATGTAAAGAAAGTTTGCCATATATAAAGAAATATAAATTTGCCATGGCGATAAGACTTTTGAAACTAATAAATTTTAAATCATTGTTCGATCTCACAATTACCATAACACTACCATTTACATTAAACGGACTACCTTATTTCTTAAAACATTATACTTATATTAGAAAAGGGATAGTTAAAAACTGATTATAATCTTTCATGTGGGTAGTTACCTTGGCCATTTATTGCGTACTTTAATTTTAAATTTATACTTGCCTTAACGTTGTTTAATGATGTATTTATTATTATCTAGTATCACTTATTGTTCAATTCCACCCTAAATTATAATCCACGATCATTAATGATCAAATTATTTATTTTATTTAATAATCGTGACATCATTTTACCAATAAATCTTTTAGATAGTTCAAATTTATGTTTGTTTTACATTGTTCTTTTGTTAAGCCTTTATTCTTACTTATGAGAGTCTTGAACATACACAAAGTAATGTTGACAGATCTGTGATCAAAATTAGTGTTTTATGTAGAAATACATTTGTTTTAAGTATTGTTTTGTTTTTTTTTTATTTTTTTAATTTTATTACTATAACATATTATATATTTATTTTTAAAGGACTATGCGTTAAATTCTAAATCGATCATTTATTTAATTAATCGTAAATGATAAGATAGTGCTACCATAACACTAGTAAAGTGGGCGTAATCAGTTTTTATAATAATAATCACAGTGTTTTTTTTACATAAATCACAATTATTATTATTATTATTTCTTTTATTTACTTTACCACCAACATAGTTGCCCTGTATTATGGTTGCTTGCTTTTAGAAGGTTTTGCATATTCAAATTCTGGCTAAATTACAAACTAGAATGAAAGTTCAAAAAATATTCTATCTATGGCAAAAATGGAAGAATTTATAATAAAACATTAAAAACATTACTAGACCGCACTTGGTAGGTACAATTGTACACCGCTTAAACTCTTACAGAAATTACGTCAATATCAGGTCCATCATTTAGAAGAATTATTGTATCTTATATTACAATTGAACTGTTATATGACATTGATATGATTTTAATGAATGTTTTCATAATAGTAATCACATTTGTAATCAATATTCGTTTTTAATTCCTGTTTGTATTTCTGTAGATCGCGATTCTAAGTGTTTTTAATGCTATTCAAATTACATAATTTGGCGTAAAAAAACAATGAAATGGTAGTAAATAAATAAAAACAATTAAAATTTTAAACATGTATTAGGGAATGTAATGTCATCATTAAATATTATCATATTACAAGTCACGCACAATAGAAAAAAATTAACTACTTACAGAACAACTTATTAATTATTATATGAGACAATGTATATTTTAATAATATTTGTACTAATAAGGAGGCAATAACCTGTTACAATTTTTAGACAGCGGGATTATTCATCCGTTAATCCCAAAAAAATTGTTAAAATGCCTTGTCTATTTTAAGTAAGGTGTGTCATTAATAAGAATGCATTTAATGGTGAACATTGTACGATTAATATATTAAGACGGAAAAACATTTTAACTCGAATATCTAACGAAATTACGTCCTAAGAACTCAGAAACGAATAATATTGCACTATTTTTCACAATATTAAAAAAACCTTAAAAATAGTTAAAACAAAGATAATGTTACGTCATTTTACTTTATATTGTTCAATGACATTACCGCAAACATAAAATAATAAACAATTCCTATTTCCCTTAAACGCATACATAAACTCATTAGAAAATGACTAAAATTTTTCATTTCAAAAGTTTTATTCAAGAAATAAGCACATTTCCCTTTGCTATCTTTGACACAAAGTAAACTTCAAAATAGCTGTTTTACATATTTTTGTTAAATAAAGATAAAACTCAACAACTAAAACAGTATATAATATTTTTAAGTACAATATTTACACTATCCTACTTCTAATTATTTGTCTTGCATTTGATTTTATTACAATCTAATCTTCGTAGGTGAATGCTTACACCCAGAAAATAATATTCGGACACAATTTTTCAAATAAAGTGAGACGTTCGTTAACATAAATGGTTTTCTCATTTTGTTTCATTTATTTTATGCTTTATTTTATTTATTACTCATTTTATTTTAATATCAAAAAAAACAAATTATTTTACAGTTTCTGAGGCCCTAATACTATACAATAAAATTATAATTTTATTGTAATTATTGCACAGATGTATACAACTTATGCGTATGCGATATTTGTAGCTATTTTGTAGGCCGAATCGAAACTAAACTTCATAACTGTTTAACTTAATCGAAATACAATTTATAAATATAACAATGAATGTTTTGAACATTTCACTTCTATAACTACAAAACTATCCTAATCATAAGATATTATTGTATATATTGTCGCCATTTTTTAAGAAAAATATATAATTAAATTACCAACCGAAATAATCTACTACGAATTGAAATATTCTTTTAAAATAATTTAATCTAAAAATTACAATTAAAAAATCTACATTGCAGGATGTTCTCTTCTATAGGAAATCATTAAAGCGACATATATTTACAGCGTCTGAGTTGCGGGAATTCAAAGCAAATTCTTAAGCGTGATTCTAATCAGTAATTGACAAATCAGTTCTTCTTGCAAGAATACTTACGGCTTAAGTACAACTATCCGTAAGTATTAACTATTTAGTTTAGACTAATGATTAATTTTAATTACGAATAAACTGATTAAAAAATCTTGAAAGCGATGAATAAAAAGAAATAACAATTTTTCTACTAAGTAAATTTAAATAAGCCTAGTGAATTAACGGTGATTTCATTGCTATCACGGTAACTTTCAAAAACATCTTGCAAAACACCTTAAGTGAAATTTACAGTAAAGTTGTGACAGATGTTTCTTCAAGTTATAAATCACTTTAATTAACATGAATGTGAATTAAAATTGGATGAAAATCAAAACGATAATAAGATCATATTTTAAGTAAGAATATCACATTTATATTTATCTTTAAATAAATTATTAAGTTCTACATATCATACTTATATCTACATTTATATAATAAAGTTACAAGCTACGGCCTTCATATGAAAGCTTTATTGTCAACACAGCCTTACAGAGTGAGGTCACCCCATTGTAAATAACCTAACTAATTCTAATTCTTAATCCTTACTATAAGTAATATACTACAAGAAGTTTATGACTGTAATTAATTAGTAGTGCACTAAGAAAACAAACAATTTCTATTTTAAATGATAATTAAAATATGTTTATGTAATACAGGGTATAATGGAGTAGGTAATATTAAGAGTAAAAAATCTTGTTTAGTAGCATTTCTTCATAGATGATTTTATCAAATTTCGAAGACATATTGTTTCATATATACCCAAAGAATAATACAAGTAAGAAGTACAATTTTGAAAATTAATATGCAAAGATATGGATTTTGTGAATGGTATAACATATTTGTTTGCGAATTTTTGTAAAATAAAATTAAAAGATACGGGGGTAATTAACTCAATCAGGTTAGCTGATAGGAAATTAATTTTTCTCTTAATTTTATTTACACTTTATCATATTTAGTTTATACGATGGAAGAAAAATAATAAGATTTGGAATTATTTGATGTGCATCTGAATAAACATGTAATTATGGTTGAATTTTATTAATCAAGTAGATATAAGATTCGTTATATAAAATATATTAAATAGATGAAAGAAATAGATGCATTCTATGACAAGATGCCGAAGCTGGGAGAGTAAATGTTAATACATACATAGTAAGCCCTATAATATTTTACATTCTAATTACTCTAAAATAATTATATATGTTCTTCATACTTTTATAATCGAAAGGTGCGCGATAACGAGTGTGGGGAAATCCATACCCTTATCACCGTAACTTTGGACATCGGGAAAATTATCAGATAAACGTAAAAATACATGCACGGCTCCCGGCCTTAGGAGTTATTGTAAGGTCTAAAAAATTAATTTAATAAAGGTAAATTTTGCTACTTTAAATATGATCTATAGCTGTAAATTTTGTTTAACTTTAACATTTTTATAGCGGGAAATTTATATGGCTTTAAAAAAGGTATTAAAAAAATACGATTTCAAATTTATGCCTGAAATAATTGTCTCCCATGTTTTGTACAATATATATCAGCAAATTATTCAAGTTAATTTTAATGATTTTTTTTAAAAGTATAATATCCGATTTCTACTTACACACACACTTAGAAAACACTTTAATTTAAATTACAATTTTTTTCTTACATTAATGATGACAGATTATTTTGAGTATTCAATTATAATTTTAAGTGGTACAATTTAACATCAAACAATTAAGCTGTTTACTGATAAATATAAATTGCTACAATCTTTCAAAAGTTTTTTTTTTAGATTTTTTTACATAACAGAATTGACGGCGTAGAGATTTATTAAAACAACATTTTAGTTTTACATTATTATTAATTCTATTTACTAAAGTAATGCAAAATAAATAAATATTATTTAATTACAAATTACATTAAAAAAACAATTTGTTTTGCCCTTTAAAACGCATGTAAAATAAATTTCATAACAAACCCGGTATTATAGCAAATAAAAGATTTATGGATGATCAAGAAATTGATAATTCTCACCTATGTCCAACACCTATCAGAATCTCTTAATATATAGTTATTATACTGTTATTGATTATATAAATTATATTTTATGATTTTAAAATATGATGTAAGTTGTTTTAAAATATGTACTAAATGTATCCCTTTTCTTAATAAACAAATATTTTGTACAATTGGATAAAATACAAATTTTTAACATTTTTGTTGTATATCAAAATAATATGGATATTTTTAAAATTAAAAGGGTGAACAATTTTGTGTTTTTTTCCGATTTCTTAATTTTCTCCATCAACAACCATTCTTACCTTAATCTTGTGTGCATTATGTAACAAGTGAATAAAGACAACATAGTTCTAAAGATGTTGTCACTTCAAATTTATTGTCAAAATTATTGTCTATCAATCGTAATATTACAGCGTGTGTTTTAAAGATGTATGTATAAAAATTTATGTGAAAAATTATGTCAAATACGCTCTTCCCACTGCACTTCATTAAATAAACGTTTTTAATTTTATTCTTATGAAAAGTTTTGACTCTGTTTTATTACTTGTATTCTAACTCATATTTTTTTTAAACAGTTCCGCTCATTATTGTAAGCATGAAATTATGTCATGAAGAAATCGGAAATACTAGGTAACTATATATCAAATAACTCTGTACAGTTTAATATGTATTGTATTAATGCATATCGTATTAAAATTTTCTTCATAATCACGAATTTACGCTTTTATCTAAAAAATGATATTGAATTAATAATACTTTTTTTTAATTTCAATTTATTTTAGAGTAAGCGTTTACAGAGAAAATGCTTATACAACAAAACCGGAGAAATATTATTGTTATTCATAAATTATCAATTGCGTGATTACCATCATATTATGTTTTAGCCATTAAATACATATCAAAAAAAACTTTTTTTAAAATTTTTCAATATTTTTTACAAAAAATATTTATTAGTATGTATTTCCTATAAATATGTCTTAATATTAATTTATAAACGATACTTATAGTCGACTCATCAATCAATAATAAACAATTTTTAACAAACAAAAACTTACATATTATAAATAATTACAAGGTAGCAATTGCGTTTAATAAAATAAGCTTCGTACAAAAATTATATAGAGGGAAATGTGCTTGTAATATCGTTAAAATTATAAAAAATACATATCCAAAAAATATTTTGTACTGAATCCAGTTTGAGGTATTAACAAAGCTCTGGGGTAAGTACAAATTCTAGTGCAGAAACTTTATTAAATAAAATACCGCATTAAACAGAAATCTAGAATTATTTTTTTAAAACATTAACGCTAAACTATGTGAAACAAAAGAGAAGGAATGATAACATTAATTCCCTTTGTCACAAACATTATATTTGAATCTCTACAGCTATAACACATTTATGTATTTAATTCAAATCTGAAATATCTTTATACCATCTAGCATCGAATTATTTCTTGAATATATCATGGACATTATACAACAACTTCACGAGGTGCAGCAACGAGATCGACTAAGTTATCTAATATGGCAGAAGGCAGAAAACAAGAAACCATTACTGATCTTTTAAAGTAAATATCGTACATCTTAAAAATGTAAGTAATAAAAGAATTAGGACGAGAACAAGAAAACTTTTTAACACTAAATAAACGATGATATGCCAATGTACTTTATATACATTTGTACACTAGTGTTAAGATGATATTATATATAAGCGATACATGACACGTAACATATATAGACATTAAGATACAAATGAAATACATCAAAACGAGATCAACACGGCATAGTCATAGATAACAGAAATATGCTACATTTCGAATCTATCAACAAACATCTTTATAAGAAATAGTTTAAGGATCTTTCGTACGAGAGAGATCATAACGATTTTACAAGCTAACCACAGTGAGAACAATCATTTATGCAATTTCTCTATCTAACTATAAAAAGGGAGCTTAACACCGAGTATAGACGAATATATACGTACCTAAGAAGAAGTACTAAAAGATCGATTAATACGTGCCATCTTCGCTGGGCTCCTGGTAATCGTGAGATGGTGGCTGCACCGTCTCAGCTTGGTAGAATGCGCCGGAGACGAAGGGGTTGTTGGGGACATGCTGTTGGGGCGCAGGCGGGCGCGGTGGTGGTGCTGCAATAGCACCATATGCTGGAGCCTCCGAAGTTTTAAGAGGCGCCGAAGGTTGTTCCGTCTAAAAACGTATGCACATCACTATTTACATACTCTCTTGCTCAAGACACAAATTTTAATTTTTTATTTTTATGAGAGCCAGAGTATTCTGGGCGAATGCGCTTTACCATTTACGGCCTCATTGCCACTTAACATCATTTGAAATTGGAAACAAATAGGTTTATAAACGAATTTTTGTAAAT
This sequence comes from Pharmacophagus antenor, assembly GCA_018245475.1. Lineage (NCBI taxonomy): Eukaryota > Metazoa > Arthropoda > Insecta > Lepidoptera > Papilionidae > Pharmacophagus > Pharmacophagus antenor. The sequence continues at coordinate 27,871 of DWQX01000139.1, forward strand.
TTATCTCCATAATGCAATATTAATAAAAGACAATATTTCATTAGTCTAATAAGACATTATTTACACTGACTTTTTTGAAACAGCACATGAGTTGATTATGTTTAATGTAAATTAAATATTTTTGATACAGTTTTTTTTTTCAATTGTTTATGTCTCATAATATTATAAAACAAAAATAATATAAAACTTCTAGCGTCATTGGTTATAACAACCAAAAATAAAAGTGCATTTCTGTCTATCTAGTTTTCTACTTTTTAAACTTACGAATGTAGTCTCATGATCCAAGGGTTTCATAGGACTCTCGTAAGGTGGAGTAGGCTCAGCCCAAGGTTGCAGTTCCCCAGAAGCGAATATCGCGTAGATTGTAATTCCGATGAAGTGCACCGTAGCTCCCATAAGGAACACCGCACGCCATTCCGTTATTGCTTTCTCTAAGTTTTCCTGTCATTGGACCACATATTAGGAGCTAAATATTGATAACATTCAAAGAAGATAACAACGAATTTTATTATTTAAGTTTTTCGGCTATTCATTAAAATTATATGTATTTTACTACTAAAAAATATTTTCTTAGAAGAAATATCTTGTTCTCAAATATATACAATGTAGACAATAAAATTTTAAAACTCTAACGACAGAGTAGTTATTTGTTATTTGACAGTGAAATCTTCAATGTAATTCCCACCCATATCCCCAATTCTATTCTAAATTCTCGCTTCGGTTCGAAAGTGTAACGATAATAAAGTGCTCAGCGCGAAATATACCCGGCGTGATGCATCGTCGCGCACCCACAAAGCCAGCCATTTGATATTCAGAACGCGCGTTCCTCCGAGCTCGATTTCCTTTTTTAAATTAGCCACGGCCGAATGTCCTTTTTGTTTCGCGGGCACGAGGAGAGAGAAGGTCTATCGTGTCGGGGGTGCGTCATTCACAGTTTTCAATTGAACGCACGAGTGAAAATCGGAGATAACTTTCTTGATTTTCATAGTTTAATTTGCTTTTATGATGGCCACTTTATAAATCACTTGCGTAGATGATTGGAATAAACTTTATGCGCGACGGAGCGGTTTCTATTCGTTTACAAGAATACAAATTGACAACTAACCTTCTCCTGAGTCATGTTATCAATTACGATTGGCACTAGAAATCCAGCAATGGTTCCAATACCGTTAGAAAGACCCATCAAGATGGATGCATATCTCGGTGCGATGTCAAGGTGGTTCACGTTATATCCAGAGATAGCAAAACCACTGCACGCTACGCCCAGGGTCAACTCAATAGTTGCGACGTACTAAATGAAAAATATACATTATTGGTAAAATTATAAAAAAAACAACTAAATCGAAATTATTAAATGAATCATTATTTATCAAATCAAGCATTATATTGAAGAATCTAGATAGGTGCGTCAATATAAAATAATTAATATTTATAGTTTTAGTTACAATCTGTTAGGGCTTAAAATCTCTAATTATGAATCAAAAATTAAGATAAATTTAATACTGCTATTTTTTTTTATTTATGAATTGTTATAAAGTACTATTTCTTATATGTTCTTTTAACTATACGCACTTACTTTGTTATCAGCGTAAGCAATAAGTACGAAGAAGAACGCCTCGAGACCGAATCCACCGCAGTTGAAAAGTTTACGAACGTTAGTTGTGGACATAATGTTATTCTTTCGCAAATAATCAGCCATCATACCACCAATCGGCACTAAAGACGTCATAATAAGGTGAGGTATAGCACCTACAAATCCAGACTGCAAAAGAATTTTTTGTAGTCAACTTTCTCCAAATGTTTATCAAAAATATTACATTCTTAAATGAGTTTCATATAAATACCTCAGTTATTTGCATATTGAATCTAGTGTTGAAATACGCAGATTGAAAGATGACTAGTAAGCAGAAGTTCCACGTCCTGCAGAAGTTTGCCACTATAATCGCATATACCTGAAAAAAATCTATTACAGACTTTGTAAGAGAACTTGACATACATAAAATGTAGTACTAGCTTACCGGTGGAGAGGTGGCGAATGCTTTCCATGGTGTGTTCCAAAATCCAGGCATTGCTACCTGAGCGGCGGTACCCAGTGATTGTTCGATGTAGGTTAACTCCTTTCCACTAATATGAGGATGCTTACTAGGTTTTTCGAATACTAACCATAACCAAAGGAAATACCTAAAATAATTTTAAACATTGACACTGTTCCTTTGTGTAGTATTTAATTGCAAGTAGGTATTAGTCTTACCAGATAACTCCAGAAACACCGTAGAAGTAAAATGGCGTCTGCCAGGATATAAAATCGGTGAGTAGACCAGAGAGGGGCATGCCGATGACAATTCCTGCGTATGTACCACAAAAAGCAAGCGTAGCCAGTCTAGATCGCTCTAGAGGTGGAGCCCACATCCTCCAAATACCATGGCACGATGGATACGTAACTCCCTAAAATTTTATATGTTAACTGTGTCCAATAGATTTATAAACTGAAAATACTATAGACGACGGAGTATCACTTTATATAAGTTACAGGCTAGTCAATTAATGCATTCTAAAAATAAAATAAGATGTAGTGAAGTGTGCTATGAAATAAAAAATAAACATTAACTTTTAACCGAAATAACACTATCAAGTTTTTAAATGATTGATTTCAAAACATCATTAAGTATTTAAAAATCTTAATTTTTTGAAAATGTCTTAGTTTTTCATGAGAATGTAAAATATTTTCATAAGTATGATAAGAAAGAAAAATAGGTTTATCTTTTGAAACCTATAACCCCTCAACGGGCTTAAATGTTACAAAACATATCTTTGGCTATCGACAGTTCACAATCAGTCAGATTTAATAGGATAGCATTTCCATTGATGATCCGTCTAAGCTCAGGACCGAATAAATACGTAACTATAGAAACCGAGGGTTCTGTAATCCTAAAGAGGCTTTATACATTGGAAAGCGATTTCAACGGAGCTCAAGGACAATTTACTATAGCTATCGATTAATGTGTAATTGAAAACTGAGATTAAAGAACATGTCTAAGCATTAAAATGTATAAACTATAGCAACAATTAAACCTTATTGTACAATGAAGTAAAAAATTTAAAAAAAAAACTTCTTGTCAAGAAAAAAAAATGGTATTTGTTTTTGGCGATCAAATATTGTAATTATATAATTTAAAATCCTAAACTTGCGCTTATAACAAAGATTACGCGTGGGTTTTACTCTCCTACACTACCCACAAATAAAGGTAATGTTGATGAATCAAATGTGAATCAAACACTTTCACATTATAGAAATCAGCCTGTGATAAAGAATCTTCTCTTAACTGTGGCATTTAATTCAATACAATGGTAAAGATCCACATATGTAGATCGATAGATAGATAGTATAGAATATTCTACAACCGTTTGTTTAAAGTAGCACTAATTTGTATGTAATAGATGAGATGTAATGCAGTGAATTAAGTTAGTTTAAAGCTCTAAAGGAAGGGGACTACATTTGAAAGGGATTCACGGAACAAAATTTAAGCATTTGTAATAAGCCGAATCATGCGACGTCACGTTCGGCATTTCGGATGTTGCAAAATTTAACATGTGACGCGTGCAAGCAGTATAACATATCGCACGAGCCCTACGAAACTTTAATGATGCAGAGTTAACACTTATTTTATTATTTATTCAACGTTTATAAACGTTACAAATAGAGCTACCTTTAGATTAACACTAAATTTACCGGACCCGTCATTTTGATGGGCCAACCCTAGATAAAAAGTTCCGTATACGTTTGACGTTTTCATTTTTTTATACTGCTGCTGGTAACATAGTACTATTCATTTAATTACAAAACAGGAAAAAAGAGAAAACCATGATGCACAAAATTACTACAGACTCAAAAAGAAAACTATGAAAAAGTTTTAGTAATTATAATGTTAAAAAAGTGAACATTTTCTTTATTTCTTATAAAAAGCATAAGATCAATAATTATATTCTTCAACTGAGAAAACAGGTTCCAATTTTTCATGATATAGTAATTAGATTATTGTAATTTTAAATATAAGTCTGTTATACTTCAATGTCCAATCTGTACCATAATTTAAAAAAATCACAATGTACGAGAAATCGTAGATCAGATTCATTTTCGTATTCATAACATTACTGTGGAAGTATGGATCTAGTACAAAATAAATACTAGTTAAGATTATAGTATTAATTTAGAACTAGAAAAGGTATAAATTGTTGACGTCTATTACACTCACCTCTACAAAACCCTGAGCTACTTTAAGCATAACGACAGCGGCCGGTCCCACGGACATGGCCCCAGGTATCGCCATGTTGAACAGAGACGATGCCGCAATAGCTGCGCCGAAGATCCTATTCGCCGGGTACATGGAAGCGAGGAACCCGCCCGGAACTTGAGTAATGAGGTAACCCGCAAAATAAGACGAATCTATCGAAGACTCGACCTTAACCGTCCAGTTAAACGGAGTATCAGAGTGATCACCCGATGACTGTAACCAAAAGTTACTTTTTAAGATTGAAGACAAGTATTTCATACCTTTTTGTTTAAATATGTTTTCATCAAAAGTTAAAATTAAAGTTTTCAGTTTGAAAAAATCTAACACGGTCATGCAATATGAACTTTGTAAAGAGGTATTCTCTTTAGTAATTAATTTAGAGGGTGTTATATTATTTAGGCCTTTAGCGGGAATCAGTATTAAAAAGATTAAAAAGTTATTATTCTCGCGCGCTGATATTTATTATTACTTCCTGAACATGTGATAATTTTTTTTTGTGAATTATGACACAAGAAATATTTTTTATTATGAAACCTTATAATACGAAATAATTTAATAAACTTATTGTATTTTTTGTACTAAATTATATATAAGTTTGCTATTTTCATTAGGATGTAGTTAACGACGTATGTAATTTTATCAAATATACTAACGTTATGTTTTCCAACCATCTTAAGCTTCGCCATACTCATGTTGCACCGCATGCCAAACATTATGCTGAACCCAAAACAAGCCAACAACGCTACGGTGTAGCGTGCGCTCAGGCAGGGGCACTCCGCGCGGACATACTTATCTGTCAAAGAATTTAAAGTAATTAATAGAGCATTAAAAAATTTAAGATTTTAAAACTATTTATATTTCATCTTATATCTATTCTTAGTATCACGAAAAGCATGCTTGCTGATATTAAATCAAAACATCTAAAGAAACAATAGAGAAAAAATTGGAAAAACGCATGCAAGTACAAAGGTATAAATAGATCTCATATAATTAATACAAACTAAATGTGGCGTAGATTTCAAGTTCGGTAGCTTTAACAAACTTTCTGCGTGTACTACAGTAAATTTTAATATACTCTTAAAATATTATTATCTATTGAGATACAAACAAATCCATTACACAAAATATAAAATGATTTGCCTACCTATTCGTCGTGGTGGCGGCCTCGCAGGAGATGGTGGAGTTTCGAGATCTTCACCATCGTACATCTGATCGTAACCCTTCTGTTCGACATGAAAATTCTCATATTGAGTGTTTCTGCAACAAAAGTATAGTAAAATTTTATAAATATTATGTAACCTTTTGTATCGTTTGCTAAAAGTCTCTGATGCTACATTTTTGTCAGGTTGGATAAAAAAAGTGTAGAAAAAACTTCTTGTTTGTGAAAATAATATTTTTAACTCTAACGTTAAAGTAATTGGTTTCATTTTGTATTATTATAAAGTCACGCAGTACGCTGCTTACGACAGAGATCATATTTTACTTCTATTTTCTCGATAATTAAAACGCTCGGCGGGGACGTATTTCGTTGAAAATGCGATTAAAACGCGCCAGCCCTGTTAATAACTCCGCCATGCAAGATCGCACCTGTGTTATGTATGAAAGAAACAAATAATAAACTACCAGCTATTTGCCCGGACAAAAATAAAGTTTCAAATTCTTGCTATAATACATATTTTATTAATTTGGTAGATAATAGCTTTACAGTGGGCATCGTCGATCATTTAAATGTTTAAATGATAAATAATAGTTTTGATGTTACAAATGAAACTAAAATGAAATCTTAAAAGTTATATAACTTGTAAGATAATAAAACTGTTATATTATTCTGATTATAAAAACTATTTTTGACGTTTGAAATTATAATTTAACACTAGATATACTATACCCTATTTTTTAACAGTTTCTTTGATTTCTTTGACACTTTATTTATATGTAAGTGGGAAAACTAAAATATTTAAATAATTTCCATCCACCTCCCTCGAATACATCATAAAATCGAGGTTACTGTTGTGTGAACTCATTTTTCCGCTGACAAAAGTTATAAATGCGCCTATCTGTTCACTTCCCCCATTTCAACGTCGCTGGTAATGAATCGTTGCATAAAAGGCATAACCAAGTGGAAACGACGCGCGACAGCGGAGCCCCCTACACGCGCCGGTGTCCCCGCGCTAATGCATTTAGATCTGACTGGACGAGATACTGCGTCAACAGTTACATCGACTAAGGGGATATTTGTGCTGTCTACTACTGTGCCTAAATTTATAAGAGCAGTAAGCTAAGTCAATAGGATCGACGCTTATATTCCATTTAAATCAAATGACAGAATTAAAACTGAAACTTTATGTTGACTTAACACGCATGATTCCCTAGCTCGTCCCTATCTGGCCTTACCTAAATTAAATACAATTTTATTTTATACGACAAGCAACAATAATAATTATAGCTAAACAAATTTAGTAATTAAAATTTCAAAATAGACTAGTGTGATGTACAATTAGTGTGCCGGACTTATTTGCATTAGTTTGCTCCGCTACTAACTTTGCCTTTGTGCTTCACTGTCAAATGCAAGTTATTCAGAATGAGTGAATCAGTAATGTTGACTTAAATAAATTTTCCGCTAGATTCCCATGTGGTCATTAATCAGAAAATATTTATAAAAATATTGAAGGGAACATAACAGGAAATATATATTACATCCGTTACTCCGTAAAATCATCCGTCTTTTTTATTATTTACGATCTTTAACATCAAATTAAATAAAAAGATTACTTACCCAAAAGAAATATCAGGAACAGGTATTTGTATGAATTACTATAGTCAAAGTTATATATATAACTTAGTATAGGCTACCAGAGCCAGAGATGGATTTAAATATTTTTTTCTTTAAATATAAATTCTTAATTATCTATATTACTATTTACGTAATAAAGATTATTAGAAAAACAATGTTTTTGTAAAAAGTATTAACTGCACTTTACAATTTTATTTAATAAGAAAAAAAAAAGATTGTATATTTCGGGATCACGCTCCCCTCGCGTCGCTCGTTCGTTTTATGATACCGCTAATGCACCCTACGCACGATGCCTGTAATTATGCGATGTAACTTAAAATAGTGTAATTGCTGTTTTGTCACAGTCTATCTCCACTATATAATGTAAACCATGATTATATTTCATGATCTACTTTTTACTTTTATTTATTTTCCTTGAGCTAAAACTTAACCTTGAAGTTAAGTGACATTGAGGCTTTATTTGGCGCTGAAAATATTTTAGCAGTCATATGTTAGACTACCGGAAACCAGTAATGTTGTTATGATAACAAAATGACAATATCAGAGCTAGCTTGGCGTATTCAAAATCCTACTACTATGCAAATTACTATTAATTTGGCTACAGTACCAAATCAGACATCATATTATAAGATAAACTGTGAGTCGCTTCGCTACGGAGACATAAATGCTAAAAGAGCTGCTTTGTTAATTCAGTCGAAGCCGATAGATGTCGAATAATATGTCGTTAAGAAGTTTGTCTAATATTTTTTAAGCAATTTCTTTACCGCGATCTCATATATAACAATTAAGTATTAATATGGTTTCAATAACCATACATTTTTTTGTCCAAATACTGGAGACAGTAATCTCATACTTCATTTAAAAAAAGCAAAACAATGGCCAGCAATTGTAAAGAAAATTTAATATGAGCTAAGTGCATGACGTTGTTTGTGTTTGGAAAATGAGATTACTTGAGAATAGTCAAAATCTTTGGAACAATTTTTTGATTTCATTCATTTCGTTTAGTTGATTTATAGTAGTAGGTTTTAAAGATACATGATAAGATTCATGAAAGTATTAAGAAAGACAAGTAACTTCTATTTCCAATAAAAATTAAATTTATAAAACGAACTTGGATTAGTTAATTATATTGATAAAATAATGTGGGGACCCTTCCCATCTAACAAAGAAGCTCTCTCTGACATATAATATAGTAGTTAGAGGCAGTCACCAAAGTTTCCCCCCATAAATTAGCTTTGACCGACTTCCATTCAAGCAGCTGCTAACTTAAGTAACAATTTATAACGGAATTTACTAACTTTTACATATTCAAACTTTATATTAAAATATTAACAAATATTAAAGTAATGTGTGACATAGGTGAAACGTTAAAAAAAAAGTTAATTAACATTAAATATTATGAATGTTAATCAATATCACACTTTATACTTCATGTGAGTTCGGAAAAAAATGGTTATTAGTGTCAATTCAAAAATAAAAAACTGCGTCGTTATAGTCGTATAATATATTATAGAGTAAATAATTTCTTTATTTTTTTTTTGCCATTTACCACAATTTTTGAAGTAAATCTTACCGCTTTACAATCTACTTCTTAAACAATTATATTTATTACGATTAAATTTCGCACAGTATTACACTGATTTTTTATACATTTAAATTGAATCTATGTTCATCGTCTCCGTTTCATTTAATGTAACATATAGCCTTCATAGTTACGTATATTACTTCAGTCTATAATGTTGGACGATCTATTGTTAAAATATTCTGATTGTACAATACTACTTTATATAGCACCAAAAGTAGCTTACAGAGCAGATTAAAACAAAATTTATTTCGTTTCCTATGATTTCCCATGCAAGTTTTCTCGAGTTTTCGAAGACAGGAGTCCTGTATCAGACATGAAGAGCAGGGTGCGAGGTTGGGTGGGGGTGTATTGCGTAGATCACAATATGCACTCGAACATTCCCCACTATGAATACCTATAGTACCCAGGGAGGAACGCTAAGACTTCTTAATTAATTAATTAACGCCCGAGAAACGAGTGGGTCTTTATTAAAACTGTCCATTGTTGTGTATATCGGTTTCTAAGATAGTTTCACACCTATTTCGAACGATATACTTATTGTACTATAAGTTATATTGCATCTATAAACATAAATATTTAAGAGCTATAAAAAATCGAAATAAAAATTGTGTTTCATAGCCGCTAGCTAATGTTAGGATATTTTATCGTAGATTAATTAATAAATCAAAAACATTTTTCCAATGACTTAATCTATCAATATATTATCTCCGATAAACGAATTTTTTTTCATACTATTAACTTAAGTACGAATATTTATATATCATCGATCAAAATTCGGCCCTGTAGAGTACAAGGGAGAAGGGTAGCTATAACACCCCGCGGAGCCACCCTCTCTAATTGATTTACAATTGTCGGATAAATTTGTTTCCCGTCTACCCAGTGATCGCCAATGCATGTCTAGCATACAATAAATGTACAACAAAATTTACAATTATCTCTTTCATCTGAAATTTAAAAAAAATATGGGGAAATGTTTTTTTAATACATGATTCGTAAGTAATAATAATGTAAGAAAATGCTACTAAATAGTTGAAATATTATTTAATGTACGTACTACACTTATACGGGGCCACTCATTTTCGATACCCAAAATTAAGAAGTCACAGTTTCTCGTCAGATCTACCGCTTGTGATTTTTATTCAGACTCCTAAATATAGTATATGAAAAAAATTACCTCTTTTATGTGTTCAATAGTCATAAAGAACAGTTTATTACATCGATTCCAATTATTCTTGTCCTTGTGCTGGATAAAATTAATAAATCACAAAATAATAATTTATGACATTCAATTACAATTTTGGAGCTTTAATAACATTGGTGGCAAAAATATATCAAATGAACGATCTCACATTTCGACACTCGAAAGCATAATAGAGTTATGACAAAAATAGCGAAGTAAGCTAAGAAATATCACTTGGTGAATCCGAGACGCTTGTTAGCGTCTCCTTCTTTATTTATGGCCAGATTTATTTTATGGCCGTAGATAAAGACTGGATCCGCAGAAGGAAGTTTGCGAAGTTGACAAAATTATTATGAATGCAACAACCAACGTTCGTATGACTTTCGAAACAGTCGTGTATTATTATATTCGTTGTAGAGATTAATTTAAAATTACTTAAACTAAATGTAACAAAATAGATAATGTCCAACACTTGTTTATAGAGTGTGAAAAATATAGCAGCAAAAAGGGAGCTGTTGATGCGTAAACACAACATAAATAAGTACAATCTAGTTGAACCACATTCCAATGCAGCACGCGATATTTTCTCAAGTGTAAGGTATTGACAACGGCTTTACACTATTTATTTTATATTAATTTTCATTTTTTTTTAATTTGTTTTGTATCATGTATTATTGGACTGTTTGTAATTTTGACCTATGGAGCTAACATATTATTATAGCACAAAAGGCCCTAAATAACGAAATAAAAAAAAATTAAACAATTAATAGAGAAATTAAGAAAAAGTCTGGTTATTTTATTCATGAATACTCCAATTGATTATTTATGTAATATTTTTAGTTAATAATACTATTACTTTGTGCTAATTTTTCAATCAAAAATGAAAAAGACACTACTCATGACGATATATCTTAATAAATTATAATTTAAACTTTTGCGGATCTGTATCGAGTAAATATTTACAAAGTACGATATCTAATATTCCTCGACATTTCGGCGCGAGTTGCATCGGGTGTGGTCTCGAGGCAGACTTAATGATCTGCAGTTCTTCTTTTTCCTCATCAGAAACGAAATTAAACAGACCACATAAATTTATTTTAATTTATTAAACATATTTATTTTAATTTATTTATATTATTTTTTCTAGCAACTAAAGGCAGAAAGCATTAACTTAATACTACAGAGGTATATTCTGTAATATTCGACCGATGCATAAAAGTTGTTCAAAGGAGCATTGCAGAACAATGTTAATGAAATTGAGTACTATTGTGAATTTACTACTGGATCTATTGTTAATTTTAATACAAATAAAATATGTACTAAAGGTTTAATATTACATAAAGGTTCAACAGCTCCCCAAAATCCAATAAACAATTTCACACAGAGTAACCAGAAAAAAATAACTACGTTAAGAAAATATGCAATTTGCATTTTTAAGCCGCTTTGAGAAATAAAATTCTATTTTCACGAGGTGTCTATCGAATATCATAAAAATTGAAGGCAAACAAAATGGCGTGTCGTATTTGCGATGATATTTGGTTCGTAGATTCTCATTCTCTTTGTCGGGATCTAATCTGCCCGCCCGGGCGTATCTCACGTTCTGGGATCGAGCTCTATTGTTTCTTGATTTCGCTAGCTCACAACATTCTCGTCTGTTTTATCGGAAGTAAGTACATAAAATCGGACTACAGTTTACTATATCATCAAACAACCATATTACAACGTGCGTGATTTATTCTGTAATTTTTTTTTTTAGTTCTACATATGCAATGAAATTAAAAATATTATTTCTAAATTGATAAATATAAGTCTATGCCGTTTATAGAAGTTATTTTAACTTCCATACTAATTATATCTCTAGAGAAATGGATTTACAAAGAAAATAAGTATCAGACTAAGCAGGGGAACAGTATTTGAGCTAATCTTACTTTATTATCTACGTTTTTTATGACTTCTACCTAAAACATTACGTTTAGCTGAGGATGGTCGAAGTTTATAAGAGATAAAATATCAAACTTAATAAATTTATTTGTCCTCACTATTTTTTTTTATTGAAGATCGTATATGTCACAACCAAAAACTAGCCGTTAAAGGCACTGTGACTTGATAAGCAATATTCTGTGCAGTAGTTGTTTAATTTTTTTTAAATAATTCAAAATATTGTAACTATTTTATTATTTCTGTACTCTGAAATAATAAATTTAGTATTAACTGAGTATTAAATAAAAATATATTGTGCAAGAACTGTAAGTGATGCCGACATCATAGGCTGTAAATAAATTAAAGAGAACACTCGAAGGAGGAAGATCGAACAAATCCTCGGTTAATCCCGATAAGAGCGTTTCGAAATCCAGGTTAGATGTAAATATCAATTACGCAAATACCAGGCTTAGGGCGTAATGCTTTTCACGGGGTTCGAATGAATTTTACGCGTTTAAGGGCCAAATAAAATGAAACGGTTTCTCCAAAGTGTCGATATAATATTATATGATTTACCCAGTTCTCCAAATAAAAGAACGGATAGAAAACTATGTAGAAAAATTAAAATTAACCAAAGTTATTTGTAATACCTATAAATATAATGTCCGTATCACTTAAGACTTAAGCATTACACTCCATCACACGTAAACCGAAACTAGAGGCATCGGTCTCGCTGAAATATTAAACGTAATTCCAAAATAAATTTACAACTTAAAGGCATTTGAATAAAATGTAGATTATGTAATGAAACATAACCAACAGTTTATCAACATGTTTTAAAATTTTAATAAATTTGAACTTAAATTTCATTTAAAATAATTCTGTATAATAAATTTAATTTATTAACCAATCACAAAACAGAAAAAGTATAAAAGCATCGTCAGATATATTAAGTACAGAAATATTAAATCACAAAAGTTATCAATAAATTGTACAGTAGCCGGCAATCGACAGATGTCCCTCGAGTATTTTTTTATGAAATATAATTTTATCGAGGACTGGAAACAATTGTGTAGCTAATTTTAATATTCGTAACGTAAATCCCTGAGCTCCTACCATTTTTTGTCAATTTAAAGACATTAGATAACTAAAATGTTAACGGCATTTTTATTAACATTATACTTCTCTAAATATTTAGTTACATTTTGCTACATCATTGACCAAAAATCACAAATTAATTCATAATAAAAGATTTTCGCTATTTACTATCGCTTTGTTGGAATAAAAACAAAATATCTCAATTACATATGTAGGTGTATTAAATAATAAATTTTATTACTCAATAATATTTCATTTAACTGTCATAAGATTTTTCTTAGAAAATGTGTTCAAAATCAATATCTTGTCATAAAAAATGACCAGAAATAACTATTTGGGGCAAAATACCCCTGCACTTCGTTATTATTTAATGGTAACAGAATGAAGCCCCAATAACTCGCACTGTCAGATCATAAAAATAAATTGGGCGTACCTGGGATGTAACGAAACCCATAGGGAGTTGAAGACATGTGAAAATGTATAAAACGTAAGTATAACGAGAATCAAAGTTAATAAAAAATATACAAACCCATATTACAGATATACATACGAATGAGACTAGTAGAGCGAAATGAAAAGATTTTCTACTGCAATGGAAATCAATGCGAGTTCGTTACAGCAATTTATATATCGCACTGCTCACAGCAAATTGACTATCCTTTGAGCTCAGTGCATTGATGAGTACAATCTAAAGATATAAACGTACAGTAATACTTGTTTAAATGATATAGCATACTGACGCAATAGTACCGAAGGGATTTTAACCATTACAATTTAAAATATAACATACAATATAACAATGTATTTTACACCCGCATAAGGCGGGTTTCAGTAGTGGCTTAACCAGATTGGTTGGTTATAAACCCGAACCTATTTTTACTCCTTTCAGAGAGAACAGTCCCATTAATTTGACATGATAACTAACAGTTTAGATAAATTTTAGTTAGTGTATAAAATAAAAATTCTCTTTTCCCAAAAAATCGAAATAACAAAAAAAACTAAATAAAATTCCAAATAGAAATTAAAGGAATCAAAATTAATCTTTCCTGATGATTTTTTTATCAGATATTTACGTGATATGAACATTCCCTTTTTAACCAAAAAAAGAATGACCAAGTTAAAAAAAATTACTTCTGTGTGTTTAAATTTTTTTCAAAAAATACTCATATAAATCAGACCACTACGAAGATAAAGAAGGAACAAAGAAAATGATATGCCTGAAACTGATACTACTTTTCTTGTCGTTGATGAATTATTTTGTACAGAGTACAGAATAAAAACGATTACTTTGTTTAAAAATACTGGTAGAAGATTAACACATCATTTAGCGATTACATTAAAAAAAATATGGTATCCTATTAATTAATTACTTCATTACAAAAATTATTAGTATTTCATTAGAAAATCCATAGATAACGAACATATCATGAAAAACAAGGTATTTGCAGAATAGCGGTATTCTTCTTAACAAAATCAGTTAGCACCAGAACTATTTCACGTTGTCAGTTAAAAAAGCAGAAATATTAAAGCATCGGTGAAAAGACAAAATGGAAAATACTCATCGAAGGCTTTATACCTTACGATTAATAATCATTCTACAAAATACGAAAAATACACAGTTTACAAATGATTTTTAATATAATAAATACAACATTTTAATACTTGATTCCAGATTCTTACATGACTTCTATTCATTCTTTTAATTATCAGATTTATTTAAGACTGTGATCTTATTTTAGTGGAAATTAAATAACATTTTTATGTATGCATATTCATATTTCACATTTAGTATTACTAGTACATCTTATGTAGCTAAAAATATTAACATTGCTTTTATCTATTTTATTAAAATATTTTAATTCTAATCATATAATACATTTACGTAAGTTTTATATTTAATACTTTGATATTTAAGGGAATCAATATTTAGCTTATTAAAAAACTTACATAGAAACACTCGCCTCAACAAGAAAATGTATTTAACCTATACTTACAGTAACCAACGCCAGAACATTGTCCCTGTAGACTTCTTTCTACACGAGGAATCAACAGGTTATATCAGGATTCACACCCTATTCCCTTTCAAAACAATTTACCACCTTATTCCCAACATTAAAGGCCCCTTTTCAATTACGACCCTCAACGGAGATATATCAGTAAGTAACCACCTGTGGATTTCCCAAAATACTATAAGGTAAAAATAACAATCTAAAAGCAATTTTGCTAAGATAGGTTATAATTACAAAATAAAAAAATGTATTTATATCATTGACTTAAAAACCATAAGGTTATCATATTTATCAATTTACTTT
Source organism: Pharmacophagus antenor (assembly GCA_018245475.1). NCBI lineage: Eukaryota > Metazoa > Arthropoda > Insecta > Lepidoptera > Papilionidae > Pharmacophagus > Pharmacophagus antenor. The sequence continues at coordinate 43,052 of DWQX01000139.1, forward strand.
TATGGTCTCTTTAATTACTTACTCGTTCAATATAAATTCACCGAAACCACTAACTTGATAAATCGTATTTTATATTAAGCACTGAGGCGGTTGTGACGTCACGGGAGCTGATATCAAACTAGCCAGAAATGCGTGCTACGCTCCCTCTGTCCTGTGTCAAAGAGAGATTCTGCAATATTTTTCATTGCTTTTATTTTTTAAACCATTGTTAGGATTTTAGTTAATTAAATTTAGAAACAACAACTATTTTTTGTTATTAAATAATACTTTTGCGATTTGTTTCCAAGAATTTTGATGTGTCTGCATGAATAAAATACAAAAGCTTTGTGCTCCTTAAGTAATTAATTTCACATTGTTTATATATATACTTATGAAATATTTTTACAAGTCACTTATCCTTAAGTACAATTGCAGATGTTAATGGACAGATATTAATATTTTTAACCAATCCTCCGATATATAATGAAACGAAATTTAATCTAGTTTATTGAAAGGTAAACGTGCTGCAACTTGCAAACTGTGTCTGCAACTGACAGTGTTAATAAAGTAAATAATAAATCTTCGTGCCACATTTTGCAAAAAAGTATCGAATGACGCTTTAGATTGATCCTATATTTCGGTGACAGGATTGAATCGTGGTGAGTGCTGTAAGATGAAATGAAACGGCGACAGTCAAAGAAAGAGAAGACAAAGAGGGAATTAATTTAGGAAAAGAAATGTTAATCTAAAAGAACTTCTCATCAAATTATTAATTACTTCCTATCTCACCTTATCTCGCATTAAAGAAGTTAAATACGTAGAGAAAAGAATAAATACTCTATTTTAATTTTCTGTGCTAAAATTAAAAGACGCAAGAAAAAAAAATACTTTAATCTCTTTATTGTTTATTTATTTTGTCCTCTTATTGCAGAATAACGTTTAGAAGTCTTGCGAATGCTCTAGTTTCACAGACAATGCCCCAATTTATATCCAACTCACTTACTGAAGTCAGACGGGGTGGTGAGTGAAGAGGATAAAGTATACTATCTCTTTTCTCTTCACTTACAACTAATGAGGTGATGGAACTTTGTAATATTACTATTGAATATTAATAACGATTGTGTATTAAATTGCAATGTTATCGGATAGAAGTAATAAATAGCAGTAGTAGTATTACCTAATTATGAGAATATATAAAAAGATTAAAACTTAAATGGTGCACATAATAATTGCGAATTGTTTTTTTGGACTTACTTTTTTTGGACTGGTTTATTTGGACTTTTTGATATGAAATAATAACTTTGCGAAATATAAAGCATAAAAAACTATAAATATAAAGCACAAAATCCCAACAACAATTATTAACACTTTGATATCCGACTACACCACAGTGGTGTTGTTTTGTTACGAGTGAAAAGTAACAGATGAATAAATTTTTTTCTATCTCCAGGAACAAAATGTATAAAAACTCCTTTTTTTGCCCTTCGTTTTTGTTAAAATATAGAACTTAATCGTTTCGTTTTTTTATAGACCCTATTTTTTGATTTCTAAAAATTAAAAAAAAAATTGAAACATGCAGACATCGAAGTGTTAAGAGATGCAAAATCAATCGTTTATTAAAAATAAATAAAAAAACCTTCCACTTTGAGGGATGAAACTTTTATGATTTTTCTAACACTTGCACAGAGGCGAAATCTTTTAAAAATAACATGAAAATCAGTCGTTTTATAACATATTATACTTAATTATACATAAAAAAGAATAAAAGGGATTCGCATTGAATTGGGTGCTTCCTTACCATTACCGAATAATAAAAAGAGTTTTACAAACATATATGTATATATTGACAGACACAGGTGTTGGTGTCGATTTTGAGTTAGATAATTATAGTTGAATATGCTACAAAATACACATAAACTTCCTTATAAGCTTTTAGTACATAGTAATAAATAGGGTCATTCTATACGACTTCATATAATGTCCAAAGCTAAAAATAATGTAGCACAAAGCCAATTACATTAAAACATTCGGTGCGGGACAAAGGGCGCGAGAACAATGGAGCCAGGAAGGAACTCGCGATATGTCTTTCAATGCTTTTAACTTTCCACTGATGGCGGCGCAGCTAGGGAAAAACGGTGACGGCCCGCGACAAATGCCTCGAACTAGTGTTGTAACCACAAGGATAATATAAATCTTATGTCGATATCGATGTGAAAATATAAAACATAATGTCTAATAATTTCCTACATTCTTTACCAGGTATTGTGGTCACCTGTTTGCCATATTTAGTTGACAGCCATTTACGGTATGCTTCTCAATACCTGGACTTCATTACATTTCTTAGTTTAATTAAAATATAATGTTACGTAAGCAAGCCAAAAATAATTAATAACGTTGATAACTTAAATATGATCAAATTTTACGATTTAGTGATACCGAGTAAAATATCACAGTTGTCTAATACAAGAGACTCGCAATGGTATATGAAAGAAAAAGTAATATCGGAGATAGTTTTACATCGCACAATATGACAATCTACATTCTATTTAAATGAAATGTTACTTTTTATTACAAAAACAATGGTTATTACCACGAATATAATCAGTGATTTTAAAACATTATTTATCAATATTAAATAATATCGATAAGTGAAACTCGATCAGTAACGTTACTTATAAAGAAGTGAGACGTAACCAATGGGGTATCACGGCTTGGTTGCACCGCAAACTCATTTAATAAATCGTCGGCCCGCTCGCCCGGAACCACGCGCTAACTCACCCTATGCTCGATAATACCTACCTTTATACTACTTTTTACAAAAAAACAAGAATTAAAACTACTCTAATAGTACCTATGTACAGGATAAAATAGCACACAACTTTTATTTGTATATTTTTATCTGAACAAAGAATCATCATTATAAAATTAATAAAGTTTATTGCTACATTGGAGAGTAATCTCAAAAATCCACGTAGAAAAAATTCGCTTCAATTCAACAAAAGGTAAAAAGTATAAATTTACAATTAACGAAATTGAAAAGAGTTCTCCTAAGTTTCATGACCGATTCTTCTCAGGAGAGCCTACTTCTTAGAGACATTGTTAGAACCACTTTGACGAATCAAAAACGGCTGTGAAACCGTAATTGATTAAAGTAAATTTTAAATTTGAATTAAACTGATTATACACATCTAAAATTTAATTAGGTTGAAAATTTTGTGTTTTATTTTGTATTGTTATTGTAATATAAATATCCTCTATAGAAATGTGTTTTTAATTTAAAGGAATATAAGAGAGAGTAATTGTCTGGGAACTTACTCCAATTAATCAATGGTTTCCATTGATCAATTGCTATAAAAATTACATGTATATCTATTTTATGCAGAAGTTTTTGTTATCATTTGTTAAGTATGTTGCTTCTTGATACCAATATTGTATACAAGCTTTTGGAACTCTACGAATTTCATAGTGATAATTGGTGTGAGCTAGTAGTTATTCTGAGATATATATGGATAACATGAACATAAACACATTTCAGCTATTTTTGTTAAAATTTAAGTCAAACAATTCGAAGACTAAACACTAAATGTCTAAAAATACGGTAAGTACAGTAAAGGTACGTACAGAGAATCAAATCTGTATATATGTAGGATACGGACAACGCATTATTCTTTTAAAAACGACCGTCTCCCAGCGAACCACTTGCTTAATAGACAGTATCGAGCAAAAGATCTTAAGTAAATCAAATCGCCCCATGAATGGAGAATGAACCCCGGGCTTTTCACCGAATTTTCCCAGATGGCTATCACAATGGCCGGGGATCAAGAGAAACTTATCTCGGAGGAGGTCTGAAAATGTTTCTTAATGCTTATTTAAGTTGCATCCATTGATACTATCTATTGAAGAAGATCTTGTTAAAGCAAAGACGCCTGCTAAAGTAATACAAAGATAATAAAGATTCGGACCTATTATCTAGACTTTAACGATCTTCGAACTTCTAAATACTTTGCTACGCTAGTTGGAATATTAACGTGCTCATTGGCGAAACGTGACAAAATTGTGAAAATAAATGTCTTTTTCATAGCGTAACTTTTTCTTTTGTACACGTTGAAGACATTTTAAGCAAAAAAATATCATTATGATATTGAAACCTTCATTGTTTTCATTTAGTTAATCATAAAAACATTTATAATTTTACCGCGTCATCGTACTGCTGTCAAATATTAATACCAATAAAAAATAGCAATAATTTAACATTACAATCTGAATTAACATTTTTACGCATCGTAAACTTGTAATAAAACCGACCGCAGTTAAAAAACCACCCGACGTCTAAGAGATCCCGCTGTACGCACAAATCTGTTGAGGCAAAGTGAAACCCCATTCAGTTAGGCGAAATGTTTCCACCGTTAGCATGGGCTTTGAAAAACAACAATAACCCTCTCTATACGTATGTATGAGGATACGCAATATACTTTAAAAGTACGTGCGTCACAGAGCTACATATTTTCAGAAAGGACAAAAAGATATCAAATCATTTTACGTTGCAGGAGTAATATTTCAAACATAATTAAAATTACATATGTTATAACAAAAAGACTGAGTTGTCGATAAATAGAAACCAAAAAATCATCAACAGAAAATAAAGAGAGCAGATTTAAATTATGCTACTTTTCTATACTTAGCAATATAGTTATTTTTTTTTAACTCTATCAACTCCAATCATATTATTTCCTACCAAAAAATAGTCACAAAAATCGGACTTTTTTTCTGGACACGTTAAAAAATGAAAAAAAAAAAATATTAGGGTACAATTGAATCACTTTGACGTTGATTACTATTTCGTAATTAATGTTTTTCATCAAAATTATTATTACTTTCAAGTTTCTTGTACAAATTGACGGCAGGTCTAAAAAATTATTTAATAATGGCCGCCAGGAAAAGATAAATACTTTAGATAGTTATGCGATGTTTTTAAACTAAATCTTAATACAGGAGCAGTAGCAGGTATTATAATTAATGATAAAAATATAATTTATTTTCATACAATATTACAAGTCGGCTGTAGCACATTTTCACTGCTCTACACTGCACCCCTCTATTTAAGAGCCACGCTATTTTCATGTTTCGAGACTACAAATGGGAATCCATTTAAATACTAAGCCAACGTTTCAATACGATGTGATGTATGACAAAAAACCATATAAGTATTTTCAAAGCTATTGGTGATTCAAATCACAATAAAATAAAATATCTAATTTTATATCATGATATCAAAATTCCTATATTCTTGCAACGTACTTCACTAAAATATTGTAATAGGATTATCATTTGTGAAATTTATTAGTTTTAAAACTATGATTACGATTTTTTTAATATTAAATTGAAATGATTAAGCAATGTAAATGCATTAAAATGTATTGGTATCTTATAAAGCAAAAACCTTTTTATTTTATTAACATCATCTCAGTACATGGTACAACATTTTAAACGACTGTAGCAGATCGCACTTTACACACGCAATGCAATAATCACAAATTCGTTGGAAAGAAGATATCATCTGTTGTATTCTTTAAGCAGGCAATTATTATAGACAAAAAATAATAGATTTTAATATTTTCAAATCCTCAGCTACGTCGTGTAATTTTTTTTAGAAGTAACAACAATTCAAGTTCAATTATTCAAATTCGTTCAAAGTAATGTTAAAAATTTATAGTAATTAAATAGTCATTATTTTAATATTTGTAGTGTGTATTTTGGTGTGTAGTATGATTAACATTAATGTAGAAGAGTGACAATAGAAAATTGACATATTAAGTCAACTGTACGGTAAATTAAGGTTGTACTCACATAGGAATACGTATAAATATATTCAATAGAATGAAATGTGCCCTCGAAAGAAGCTGTTAATACTCGCTGGCGCAGTAGCAAAGGAACGCCTTTGCTGGCTTCGCTTTGAGCAGACATTTGAAGGGCTTACATGAAATAGGTTCGATTGTACCAGTAAACTTATTTGTTTGTCGTTGATAGACTCCAACTGAAAGTGCTACATAGTTCCATGCACAAAGTTAATTTATTGAAACGTCGCCTTACTTTATTGTATATCATTACTTTTATATTTCAAGTATCTATGTTTTTATATTTATCACTACATTGCCAACTAGAAATTGAAATAAAATACGTTAAAATGATGAGCAATATAGTTACAAATTAGATTAACATAAACAAAGAGAGATAAATTCAACAATTACTAAATTGTACTTTTATTTTTTAAAGAAAAGAATTTAATTTTGAAGAATATTATATTCATGTCGATACCGTTGTTTTAACATTCATTGAAAGTTGAATTTTTAGTTATATACAAGTTATAAGCTCTCAATTTAACGCGTATGTTTTTTATTATTATTTTTATGTATTAACTTATATTATAAATAACTTTTCTTTGAGTGGTCATAATAATGTTTTTTTTAATGCTAAAAGGGAGTTTAATTTAGTAGTTCGTTCCATAAAAAACCGGAAAAACGGAATGCATCACAATAACTTGTTAGTTTGTATGGTTTTGATGATTCTTTTTTTTTGTTATCAAGTATTTCCTGCAAAAGGTTATAAAAATAGAGAGAAATAATTAACTTTGCGCCTATTCGAACAATAATTTCTTTACTTTATATATTTTTTAATTTTCTATCGATTCCAATTTTTAGGAATAAAATAATATAAATTTCATTAAGATATGACATTTTTGTAACCAAAATAACCAAAATTATAAATTATAGTATCAATAATAAAATCTAATTTGTTTATTTCGACAGTCTGATGTATTTTTTTAGCATCTGAAAAATAAGCACCGGTAACAGATTGAATTGAATAACATCTTAATGCATAAAAGTAGAGCCACAATATTTTACATGAAATATGTTAATATTGACACGAAAAAAAAAGATTATATCCAGTAGCACAAATTTAACTGAGATTCGTCAACACCCATTCCATTACCGTTACAGCGTCTTCCCCACGTCCGTGTCAATTACGTCGTCAACAACTTTACTTTAGCCGACTCTAAGTTGTCGCCGAGATTGGATTTTAGATAATGGCTCGGTAATCACGCTGGTGATTTATCACGCCGCTATCACGGCCTTCACTGTCCATTAAGCAATCTGCGAGTGCAACCCTTTGTTCAATTCTCGGAACGAGTATTTGTGAATAAAGTAGAGGACATTTTTTACTGAAAAGGTGTGTAGTCTCGTAACACTTTTATTAATCTGTTATTATGTGTTTGTTATACACATGATATTTCTTGTAAGGTTAATCTGTATTGTAATCGTCCTCTTAATGAGTTCAATTATACTAATATATAAATTATTATCTTTAGATTATACGAATGTGTGCCTTCTGAAAATTAGTCGGATAACTTGATGAAAGAAAAAAAATTCTACTTCTTGTAATATGATGTCTTGTAATAAGATTTCTTTTTTTGCGACAAAAACTTTATTTACACAATTCGTATACTGCGACTGGCCCGTTAGTGTACTTGTATTAACCTTGACTCTTACACCAGGAGTCGCGGGTTCGATTCCCGCTCAGAACAAATATCCATGTTATGAACATTTATATTTGTTCTGTTTATGGTCGTTAATATGTATTTAAGTGTTTATTTACAAATATCTATATATGAATATTGGTCTCTGATAATCAATACTACAAGTACAGGTGCTGCTTAGCTACCTATCTTGGGAGCAAAGAACTATGTGTGAAAAATGTGCTAGATATTTATTAAAAAAAAAAAAAAAAACAAAAGAATATCCATTTTGAAGTTTATAATATACAAGGAAAAAAATATACCTGTCACAATCATTAAATTACTTCTACTACCGCAAGCAATAAACACTAATGTAAGTATTCTATGGGTACAACAAACTGTAACCGTATCATTGTAATTTTATGAACTTCACGGATTATTCTATTTATGTATTTTAGAACAAAAAAAAGAACGTTTCCATTTTTAACAGTAATTCCCTAAAATAGTCCTGTAACAAATTTAGGGACACAACAATTGACATGCATTAGCGGTATTTCCGGTGACGCTCGCTTCGAACGTCGTTACCGTCCGGAAATTCAATCGAATTTCTGAACGCCTCTCGTAATAACTGGAACATCTGACTTGAATTAAATTTCACTAATAATTATTTGAATTCTTTTTGCAAGTGGTCATTTGTTAAAGTAATTAAATCTATCTGCATTAAAGATTTTTTTATTCATGACTTTAAGCATACAGAGGTAGTTAAAAATCTTATAAAATAAAATGCCACTGTATTTTCTTTGATGACATTTAAGTACGTATCCTGTTAGAATCTTTAATGGATAATAGACGATTAATTGGGAAAAAAAATTGTTTGAAACATGCTAAATAATATTTGAACTCATGACACTACACTTATCAATGTCTTTCTAATATTTATATTAAAAGCGACCCTCGCGTAAAAACGCCTTGCAAAGCCGCAGGCCTTTGTAAAAGGCTAAACGTAAAATCGCACGCACACGAACGCTTACAAGCACTCGAGACGTGACGGAAGCGGCGCGAAGTGCAATCTTCGGTCTGATCGCGCTCCTGATCGATAGGGCTTGGCTAACTCAAATATTTGCACACGGGGAACATTAGAGAAAATGGCGCGTGCAATAGCGCGATTGTGTCCTGTTACTTTGCGCTCTACAAATGACAACTCCAATACGAATATGCAAAAGTGCATGTCGAAATAACATAATATTTTTATCAAAATAAGTCAATTCAAGTTTGTATTACAACTTTAATATTTTTTGACGTATATTCTGGCCAGTTATCTTGATCTGGAAGAAATAATAATAAGGAAATTGTAAAATAAACATTTTCTTACACATGTATGTGTTTCACTCTCTATATACCATTCATAAACAATTAATAAGTTATATTATATAGGGATATACATTGCTTTAATTCTATTAGTTATGCAGTCAATATCAACTTAAGATTAATTATTTGTGTCTATCGAGAATCGGGGTGGAATTAGTATTTGAAGCGTTCTGAATCGTCTAAATTATTGTGTGTTATTTATCGGCGATAATGAAGGTAACTTTAATATTTTAAATTTAAAATTTTTGACTACAGTATATAGAAATAAAATTTTAATTATATGAGAACTACGTGATTAAGTAATCAGATCGAGGTTATATGTTATCCTATAACCGATATTTTTTTCATAGGCTACTTGGCGAGAAACCAATAAATAACCTAATTAAACAGAAACTAAATGACGCAACGTAGGTCGTTTGAAGGTACAAACGGGCAAATAAACCGGCGCCGCCGCGTCTAGCGAGAGCCTGGCGCCAGACATTGATCTCTAGTTTGATATCTGCTGCCTACTTTATGAACAGAAATTGCAATTCATTCGTTAATGAGTATAAATCATCTTCAGTAATCCGAAATAGAAGCAAGTTATATATGATATATGTGTTTTAATTGCCCATAATGTTACAAAATATTTTTTTTACATTTTCCGTAATATTTGTATATTGGCATAGTTCCTACTAATATAAAAAATAATATTTCATTAGTTATTTCTGCAAAATACGTATAGTCCGCTGTAAAGTGCCTGAGTTTCTCTATAAAAACCAGAACAGATTTTGGAGTTAGATAAATGTTTGCGGCTTTTATCCCTGTAATTATACAAATAAAAGTAATTACAAATGATTTCATTTTCACTTTTGTTATAATACAACCGTTTTACCTTATCCATCTAGTAGTTTAGAACTTCAATTCTGTTTTACCATAAAAAGCTCTCCTCAACTAATATATAAAAATTTCAAAATTTTGTGACGTTTACAAATATTACTTTATATAAAATACTTTAAAATGAAATATAATCATTGAATATTCACCTGCATCCTTTTTTATCGAATATGGGCTAACACTTGACCTCATTTTCGCCTGATAGTAAGTGACAATAAATTCGTAGATGGTGCAACGTGTTTGTCTAAAATACTTCAAACACTCACATGTATAACTATCGAAACAGAGCAATCTTAGACGGGTCCGAAAAACCCTACCATCGTACAAACTAAAACCGAAACCTGGACTTTATTTTATAAGGCAAGCGATAAACCACTACGCAATGGTTTCATTGATTGAGTAAGTATCGATATTTTATTGCTAATTACTAATAATTTAACTGTACACTGAATTAAGCATCACGTTAATAAATAAAAAAATTAAATGTGAAGACTAGGCACATGTTTATTTTTATTTTTAAAAATAATTACTGTAACAAAATAAATAAATACCCTCAAGCTACTCTTTGAATAAATTTAATTTTTGAATTTCCTGACAGAAGCTCAAAATTTTTTGAATAGAAAATTTGTTGTGCTCTTGTCATTGTTCATTAACATATCTATGTTTACAACATTTTAAATTACATAATTTATATATCTTGATGAAAATCTCCGTAAGGATTGTTTGAGATTTTTTCGGTCTACTAATTAAATATTAGCTGTAGAGTAGTACATTCATTGTGTGCATATTGACGTTCGCATTCATTAGAGTTTTGTAATTTAAGCGAGCCCTTTGAAGTTGGATTAATACCGGCAGAGCCCGCCCTCGCTGCGTCCACACCGCAAATTAAAACGGTGTCCTTTCAGAGCAACCTCATTATAACTGACAATTTCTACACCATATTGAAATTATATACTGCTGATGTAATAAATGATATGTCCTGTTTAAAATAATACTTTTTATAACTTGCGTAACGGACAATAATATGACCCGTAAAATTTGACCTAGCGATATAGATTTAATATCGATCGAGATAAAAATTTTCGTACTTCTTAAGTAAAAAGTTGAAGTAAAATCTCTTTGCATCTATCCATCATATCTAACTAGTTTTGATGCCATTAAAAAGGAGACATTTAGAAAACTGAAAAATAACGAAACATTTTGACTTAATTTTTAATATTGAGCGCAAGCATTTGTTATAAATTATGAAAAATTATTTTGGTTCTGCCTATGCCGAGGTTTAAAAACTTATCAGAATTATTTTGGGTCATATAGTTTATTACTCGATGAAGTATTATTTTAATGACAAAAAATCATGAAAATAATATTCGCTTCAATTTGACAAAAGTATACTAAAACAATTATTCAAACATTACCCTGACTTTGTTACCTGGTTCTTCTCTAGTAAACCGAAATCTTTAGGACCTGTGTTAGAATCATATGGTAATTTAAAGAGCCTAATTGAATAAATTATATAATAGCAAAAGAAAAAACAAGGTTTTGCGAAATAATAACACAAGCCGGGAAAACATTAATGAAGTTTACAACCTTAACGTAATATCGCAAAGAGAAGAACAAAATCTTTCTATACGAAAATTTTGAAAACAAAAGATTAAGCTCACTCCGTTAGACATGTTACGGATAAAGTTGATGCCATTTTTTAAAATGTAAAGTGAAATCGGCATATTAGTAGTTACAACATAGTAACAGACCTAGCAGATTGTGACAAAGTCTGGCCAATCAAAACGCTTAATATTTGGATGCCATACGAGTTCACTGTAAGAAACGTAATTATTCTTTATAGTAACGCAATGAAATCGAACTCAAACTGAAATCGAATAAAAATGGATTAATAATCTTCGAAAAAGATCATGAAAAAAGGAAATCATACTTCTCAAACTATAATTATATCCACATTAACTCGCAAGAAGGTGATGTCTATATTATTAGTGACCATTGAACAAAAACTATACGCATCTCTAAAGCAAAACCTAATAACACTCTTGTAATAAATAGAGTAAAAGCTGTCAGAAGTGGACAACAGTAAGTTTGCAATCGTAATATTTAGATGATTAAACTAATAATTTTAATTTTTAAGTTAAAAAAACTTTTAAAAAAAGATTCATGATTGTCCTGTGAAAGAGATTGTCAAAACAATTAATAAGGAATTTAAAAACTTTTGTCCATAACAAATAAAAACATTCTGCGGCAAAGCAAATACATAATTCTGTCAGAGTTACAATTTTGGTTGTTGAGATTTATATAGGAGACGCGTCCCCCTGGCGCCCTGCGGCCGGCGCCGCGCGGTCCCGACGGCCAGACTTCCCGGCGCTCTGATCTATCGATCACGAGAGAACACATAATTCACTAGTAGAAAACGACATACTTTTGTATTCGGAACAAAATGTATAAATAATTATCTACATAGATATTCATATGAAAGGGAAGTCTAACCATACTACGATTATACAACGCCATTACGATCTTTTATACTAAAAAATAAGTTCGTACGTCTCGATATCTCGACATTTTCACTATACACAAAGCAAATCAAACTCTAAGAAAATAATATTTGCACGATAGCGCTCAGGAGCAGAAATCAAAGCATCGTTGCTACCACTTAAATGATCCACGAGAGGTAAAACCTGCCAGCAGCGGTATTTCTCCATGAAAAGGAATTTGCCTTTGGCATACCATAGACATCGCACTTAATTGTAAACCATATCGACGAATACACAAAATATTTCCGTAAAACCATTTATGTTGAAAATAAAAAAGAAAGAAAAATATATTTTCCAATGAATTCTCTCTTCATAACAAGTATGCTGAATTATTATTTTTATGTTTAACAAACAAAGAATATCAGAGTAATAATTGCGGAAATTAAGAAAAAAAAATATTGTCATGATTTAATTACTGCGCAATTATTTATTCAAAGTAAGCAGATTTTTATTAAAATGAACACAGAGTAATTTTTTAATGTTTTTATTGTTAGGTGCCGACTAAAACAAAGTGGCAGGGAGCAATTAATTTAGGGGTGCGTTGTGCAGCAGCGGCCCCGGGCGATGGACCAATCGAGTAATTGTCGCCGGCAATATTCAAATGGCGGAAACAATTAGCGTGAGTGCTGTATACACATTTAGCTGTCTACTCTCTTAATATGGTACGGACGGCAAGAAAATAGCCCACTGTAGAAAATAACCGAATTATCTTAACAAAAACCCACCCGCAACAAACTATCGGAAACGTTTGATATTGTATTTGTTAACAGTTGACAAAAAGACCCATATAAATTCTAGAACTTTATTTTTTTATCTTTTTGCCTTGTAAAAAACATTATAAATAGTTGTACGATTTAGATTTTTTTGAAATAAAATGTAGGTTCCAATAAAAATTTAAATATAATTCGAACTAGATGGTAAACTAGAAAGAATTAGTTATATTCACCGGATCATTTTTGTTATATTTAGTTTCTATTTAACGTCGATTTAGTTTTTTTTTTTTCATTTTGGAAAAGTATTTCATACAGAGTACTTCACATGAAGACTCTTTTTCAATTGCTAAATATAATCAACATTATGTAAGAAAGATATATACGCAAAAGTACTACTGTGCCAATTATAACACTAGACAAAGGTCATTCTATCCCGACTCCAAATTAATGAGAGTAACGGACAAATGCACCGTAAGCTAAACATTGTTGGCTATAATTGACGTGTCCTCCCCCTGTCTGCCAGTTTCAAATCTCTTTTGTGTTTAGCGATAACGGTACAAAGCTTGCTAATGTCTTTTAAGGACTTAGTGATTTAAACGGACTAAATAATGAACTGGCTACCCTTTCTCTCTGCTCGCAATGCAAATTATGAGCTTTAATCCCTATAGATGGTACATGAGATACTTAGATATATTTGCTTTAAAATAATAGATATAATATCTTACAGTATTTTTATTTTAAATAGCCAATAACAATATTGTAAACTTGAAAAGAAACATTTTTTCAAAAATGAATAAGAAAGCTTAATAAATATATGTATCGAATTACACCGCGCCCCTATTCAGAATTTGTTTTTATTAATTCTTATTGATATCTTCGATTTCACCTGATGTTATGTGATAGTAAAACCATAGATAGTGAACGTTCGCCCAGAATAATTCTGGCTCTTAAACTACCGCAACACAGCAATGCTGTAATGGCAACAGATTGACATTGACGGTGGCTAGCCAGGCGGGTTCGGAAAACCCTACCGCCGATTCGACTTCACCTGTGCCCAGGGAATCGAACCCGGGACCTCTGCATTACAAGATAAGCGATGGACCTGTGACTACTGTGCTACTAAGGCAGTCAAAATAATAAAGCAGAGTTACAAATATCAAAACAGAATTAAAATTTAATTATGTAAATAACAACTCTTGTCATCAATATAATCCCAATATTTTTAACTACACATCAGACATATGTCTGTTATTTGATAACTACGCTTGGATTTAAGGTTTTATAAAAAACTCGAATGTTAAAGTTAATAATACAAGAGTTAACTTTGAGTCAACGTACAACAAGCGATCAGGAATAAATTGTATAATATTAAAAAGGAATTGAACGCATGAAATAAAAACATTGACAAAACATTGTTGTTCTCTTGTCGGAGCTTAGTTGAGGTTCGTCGGGGAATCGAAGCGCGCTACAAACGTCGGCGGTTCGCATGACGACACAAATCCGGATGATGTCTGTTTGTTATCAGCGCTGAGCACTCGCCTATGTCTAGGGTTGCAATCCGCCGCCGAATAATCGCATTATTTATCGTTTTCGCTCGATTTGCTGTACCGTAGATATCTCTTTATATTACCTTTTATGATATAATCCTCAATCTGTATCATTTTATAAAACGGATAGAAAGAGTATTGAATAGATTGGTAAAGGAGGAACTATAGTCTATATAACCTTATAGGAAATTAATGTTTTGTATACCACAACTCTCATTAAGATTACTGTATTTCAGTTTGCAGTACTTTTATATCATACTATCATGATTTTGTTTTTGCTAATCGTTAACCCGGAAAGCCATACGCTAGCTCATAACAAAAAAAGACTAGCAAGAATGATAACAGGCCACCACATAGGCTTATCGCTTTGAAACTTGAAATATTAAATATTATTATTCTAATAATTACACCAGATAGTACTTCAAACTGAAACTTAGTAATTTTAACATATTATTCCTCAGCGGTTATTTAAGCGCTGCAATGGTACACAGATTGTCTTCCGCACAAGATACTTACGACTTGCACAAAATTTAAGTTTATGGATAATATACATACTCCGGTATTTAATAATAATCTCATAACATTTCTTCAACGAAAATATTAAAGAACGTAAACTCGTCGACCCTAAGTAACTTAGTAGTGACGGAAGTTGGAGAAGGTGCACCCTTATTTTATTTCTATTGCACGTATTATCCGTCTGTCAATATTATCGGCGATCGACCCGCAGCTTCCACGTAAATTGCTTTTCTTTTCCGTGTTTTCGTGACCCAGAGATTTTTTATATCTACAAATTACTTTCTCACATTCGTTGACAGTGTAATTAATACCTTTATTTTTTTATTTATCCGCTTAGTCATTTCTTTTTGTTTTAAGAAAATGTAGCAAATGATTCTCCAGAGGCGATTTTTATTTTTATTTTCAAAGCTTAAGGCCTAATGTGTCATAATTCAGACTTGCATGTCAAGTGCATGTCAAAACCTTGTGGTATTGAAATATCTCTTCATATCAAGATTTTTGCATAATACATTGTGTTCTACGATGTCGTTCCCAAACTCTATGACGGCAGATGTACACTGCCGGCCAAAAGTTTGAGACCACCTTGAAAAAATTACAATATTGAATAAAACTCCAAAAGTTAGTGCT
>DWQX01000140.1:0-58440 GCA_018245475.1 Pharmacophagus antenor
TATATATATATATATATATAGATGAGTGCCTTAGGTTTTTGTTGGGATACCATTTACCAATAAAGGAAATAAGAAGCGAGTAAAGAAAAATTCAATTATTGAGTATTTACGGATAAAATTGATAGTAGCACCAATAAGAGAAAAGTTAAGGAGTCATACATTAGCGTGGTTTGGATACGGAGAGGGAAAGTTTTGAGTGTGAAAATGGATGGATAAAGGTAGGTAAAGGAAGGCCGTAGAGAGTATGTATTGATTGTGTGGTACATGAAATGAGTATGAAGGTTTAACGAGAGAGGTGACGGATGATAAAAGTGAGTTGAAGAAAATTACATGTCGCTAAGGCTCCACTTAGTGGATTATGGGCAGAAAGGAAGCAAAGAAAAATTATTAGTAACATCTGATGATAAACACGCTTTCCAAATTTAAGAATGCATTTGTAATATTTCTAGCTAATAATGATCTGAAAGAGAAATAACTAGTTCGCTGAAGTCGGAAAACTCAATGAATTATTGGTCATTAGTAATGGAAAAATTATTTTGTAGCTTTCACTAGTCTCCCTTAATTTTATTTGATAGTAATTTCAATAAAGTAATGTAGTATTAATCTATCTTTATAATACAATGCGTATTACACATATGATTATTATTATTACTTCATGTGTGTAAATGTATACATATGTGCATATGGGAGATTAATTAGCACTTAATTTGTATAATTTAAATATATACTGAATGAAATGAGACGATTTCCTATTGTACTAACCGTCATAATCTGTTCATTCCCACTGTCTGTTAGTTCGCCAGTAATTAAGGGACGAAACGTCGCTCAGTGAAAGTTAAATATAACGTGACTTTTCAGTTCAGCGATCAAAGAGAAGTTAAAGCGAACTTTGGAACACAAATGCGGGCCCGTGCTATTATTCATTGCGTTTTTACTTAAACTCATCTCCACTGCATTACGCTACGTGTTTTACAATCAGCTAACAAATGAACTGAGAAAACAATTTAAATTTTTTAATGTTAACCTCTTCAGGGACGATTTTTAATTAACAAAAGAGAAATATAAGTAAATTTTAAAATTCCAGTAAAACCTATTAATTTTCATCGGTAGTCAAGCAACGGAAGGTAAAGAAATATTAAAACATGATATTTTAAAGATTTTCATCTATATATTCATGTAAATTAATTGTAAATGCAAAACTACGAGTAAACGTCCACATATGTGGCCAAGGACGTGAAGATGTTAAAATAATTGACAATCTTGAATCGAGGTTTGCTTTGTTCAGATGATAAATAGCAAATTTTTTACACACTTAGATTTATTTTAAATGGATTTGAAATTTATTTTATTCAAAAACGATAAAATTTATTTGCAGTTAAGATAAAATTAATATTTTGGAATTACGATTACATGCGGGTTATGGTGATGTTAAAACTATTAAAATTTTAACGCCGATAACAAATCAACGCATTCTCTACAAGCTATTTTTAATTTTCGTTGAGCGATTTCTTTAAAAGCACGGTAGGAATTACTGAACTGCTTTTATTCTATTGAATGGGTCTTTTTAGGTTTTTCCTTACAGCTTTGATCGTGTTCCTTATTCAAAGGCATCTCAAGAAATAAAACGGTATGATCGAGCTAATTAAGACGATCGTGGGGCAATTAATATTCATTTATTTCTTTTCATTGTGAAGCGGTAAGAAATAAGTACCTTTATAATTGATTAGTTGACTGAAAAAATTTTTTAAAAGTGTTTAAACTCTTCTAAGCCAATAATAGTTTTCGATGTATAGAAAAAAAGTATATTGAATAATATAGATATTAACCGGATCATTTTTACACGGTCGAAGCTTTATAACGCAGTAGCTTTTTTACAACCCTTACCTATATGTTTTCAATACGTTTGTGTTTTATAATATTATTGTTTGTGACATTATTTTTATTAAAGAGTGTGTAACAGACATAGTCGTTTATTTTTATTTGGGAAATCTTGGAATGGATGTGCTTACGTTACGGAATAACGGAATACTAATGTCAGATCCTTGCCGACTAGAATGCTACGGTGTCTCCTTTGCTGTCCTGGGCTTATATTTACTACGAGAGAGCTTCCACAAACTACTATAGTAAGAGACAAAGGCTCTTTATAACTTATTATTTTTTTAAATCGTTCCATAAATGCTAATTTTTGACTGCTTCCTTAGCACATTAGTTGCCTTGTAATGCATAGGTCACAGGTTCGATTACCAGGCAACAGGAGTCGTTGAGTCTAGATGGCGGTAGGGTTGTTCGATCCCACTTCACCACCTTCAATGTCTACTTGCTGTCGTAATAGCATTGTTGTATTCCGGCAGTAATATAAGTGAGAGACAAGTATGCTGGGCGAGCACGCTTCACCATCTACGACCTCATTGTCACTCAACATAAGGTGAAATAGATGTCAAGTGTTAAACCATAACCGATAAAAAATGTTTTCCATCGAAAAGAAGGAAGGGACAGAAATTATTTTTATAACTTGACATGTAGTAGACCTACTAGTTAAAAAAATTTAATCCGTTAGCCTTGCATTTTTTTCTTTTTAATTCTTATCGGCTTTTTTGATTACATAATTAAATTATAATGTATATAGTTTTAATTTAAAAAGAATTACGTTGGTTGCTAAAGTTTTTGTATGAAAATGTACATTGTGCAGAAAAAATCGAAAAAAAAGCTGTATTTTGACTTCATTCTAAAAAACAGTTTCTCATTCTCCATATATCATTCTACCACAATGTGTATCAGATAGTAAGCAAGAATGTCTTTTGTGTAAGTTCTCTGCGAGTAAGGAAGTAACATTTACATTTAAATAGTTTTAAGACTTACAGTTGTATAGGGAACGAGATCTTACTGTCAATAAATCACTAAAGGTTTGCCTTTATCTCGTTCAGAAGTCCGCAACACATCACACTTTTTGTTTTTTACTTTGCTTATAAATTTATTATTGCATTTCACCTAAATCGGGTAGAAAACTCAATTGTTGGTTGGGCTGCACGCTTTTATAATAAAGTCTCGAAATATATTTTAGATTTCCCTCAGACTAAGTTTAGAAAACTAGTCAGAAATATTGTGGTTAGTTGGATTACCAATTAAGTTATTGATTATTTTAATGACAAAACTCTAAGGAAACAAGATTCTATTCAAAAAAGAACTCGAAAAAAGGAAAATTGTATTTTTAAATTAATTATTAAAGGAAGGTCTCTCGAAATTCTTGCCTGGATCTCAAGGGAATTCACGTCTTTGGAACCGGCCATTAAAATCTTTTGACCGGACAAAACTAAGTATGTATGCCTATTTGATTAAGGTATATTTTAATTAAAGTTTAATTTAATGTAAATAAAGATAATTATTAATAACAGTATTAATAATTTATTATATGTTATACTAAAACATAGTAATAAATATCGTTGTAACATAAATGTAATGGGTTTATAATTATTGCATAGGTTTATCTAACATAAAACAAAGTATGGTTTTACCTCTCTAATAACAGATCATGAAAGTTTATGCTCCTAATCTTTGCATTAATTTCTTTAATGTAGTTGAAATAAAAATATGACGATTTTCCGCTGACAATCTTCACAAGGATTTCTTTTGAAATTTGAATTTCGAGAATCACAAATATTTTACATTGTGCCCAATATTTTATTTTTATATTTAATGATCAAAATGTAGTATTATGTCTGAAAAACATACAAAAACAGTGTTATCGAGTGTATTGTGATGTAACTGTACAGTCATTTCAATAAATAAGTATTTCATTAAATAACACGTAAAAGCAGGGTGTAAGAAACATAAAACAAGACAAAATATGTATAAAAAACTTACGACTATTTCAGCCAGTCGCCTGCAAAGAGAAAAAAATAAAATAAAAAGTTATTTTTTTTTATTAAAACATTGTATAATGTTTTTCGTCAATTATTATTGTCTCATCGCAGTTGCCATTCTTTCCTAAGAACTGACGAGAAACTCCGTAAATTTGTCTTTATGTTGTGATCACATACAAATTGAGAAAATTGTGAATGTATAAAAAAAAATCATAACTTTATGCGAAATATTTATTGCAAATAAATTACCCTTTATTTGCACCAAATGCAAGATATGTATAATATACACATTTTGTTAGTTAACATGCTTATATTATAATGATCTTGTTATTACGTTTAGCACTACACGACCTCCGAGTGACTATTCTAAGTCACTGTACAGAGGCTCATTGAAATTCAAAGGACGCCAGCGTACTAACTAGACTATGCGAGTTGTATGAACCACGAAACGTAATTATGATTGCATAGCCAGTCTCGGCATTATACAGTATAAAAAAATAATTAATATTTAATTTGTGAAAGAAAAAAAATTACTTGCTACGTGATTAGTAAAGATAATTTTACATATTTCAATAATATTTATTACGTCACCAGTAATTGTTAAATTAATATTAAAAAACTTCTATATGATTTTATGAAATATGAATAACAGAATAGAAAGATGCTGTTGCTATTTCGTGAAACAATATGTAAATGCAAAATAAGTACAATATTGTCTATTAAAAAGACATTTTTTTGTAATTTGTTAAGATAACTGTCAAAGAGCTTTTCATTTTATAAATGATTATTAATAAATTATAAATAATTAAGGCTACTTGAAAAAGAATATAACATTTATTATTTATTTCTATAACACAGTTGGCTAGCAAAAACTGAAAGTATCGCATATAATCTGAGAAAGTTTGTCATTACTCCCGGTTGACGATAAATGATACTAAGAAATTACACTCCGGGGGGAAGAAAATAAACAAAACCACTCGTACATAAATGAAAGTAACTAGGGGCACGTACGCAATCATTCCGCCGAGAAAGTATGAGCCCACTTATTTCTCATGGGTGTTACAATGAAGGAGAAAGTAAATTCACAAGTCATTGCTTGTTGTTATAGTAACATTTTATTTTTATTGTGCGTCACACACAAAAGGAACTTTTAAGCAATACTCCAAAATAAAGATTTACAAATTTACACCAAGTTGCTTCGATGATAAATGCTATACAATTTTTATGAAATATTAGAAAAATTGCACGTCTGGAAATATAAGTAATATTTACAATAATAATATCTCGAGACGTTGTAATTTACTTCGGTATTTATAATTTATTTAAAATGAAAAACTTTTTAATAGTGTTCGCGATTTTGACAGATGACTTGTTTTAATCGCCTCCGTGACGTAGTGATCCACTTATAAAATGGAGGTCTCGGACCTGATTCCTGGGACACTTGAATAGTGGAGTTGGGATAGTCATACGGTTTTTATCAATGTCGCTTGGCTAGCTACTACTTTTATTGTTAACCTGCTGTTATAACGGTATTGATGTGCTCCGACAATCATACACTTGAGAGTTTTACGTATTCTGGGCGAACAAGGTTTACCATCCCCATTCACCACGCCCCATTGTAACAACATCAAGTAATATTGAGGTCAAGTTGCCGGTAAAAAAGAGTATTGTAAATTGTTTTCTCCGAATGCCAAAGGCAAATCTGAAAAAAAAGTCAACGGGCTAAAATGAAGAATTTTCTATTTGTTTTTAAGTTTGTTGTCCGCAGCACACTGATATTAGGTGGTTACTACAATCATTTTTAATAATAAAATATATATATACATATTGCTTGAATTGTTTCTATTACGGCTAGTTTAAACCGCAGAACGGGCAACCGAGGTTTAAGGTTAGCTGATTTTATAAAAAAATAGTCGTTAAATAATTTCCATTTTACGGCGTCGATGCAGCACCACAAGTGCGAAGGGTAAAAAGAAAACAAGCTAAGTTACGCGAGCGGCCTGAAGTGAAGCTGACGGTGGCTGGAGAATGTGCCCTATCATTTTAGCGACGACACGGCACACGTTTGAGAGGTGCTTACCGACTAGAGAGCGGGGAAGTGTCCAGACATATCTTAATTTTTCCTTTTTTTTTAAGTAACGCTCCAATTTCTAAAACGAGTTTAGTTTGAAAATTAACTACACTTTTGTTTAAATGCATTGACATAGTTAACGAAAATTAATAAAACCGTAGTAGATGGCGCTAATCAACAATAGGGGAAGATGATTTGATACTCACGGGTAGATATCATTGGACTAGGGCAGCATGTCCCCAAACCCACTGGAACTTGGTAGATCAAGAGGTACACTGAACTACGGGATATCATATAAAAAGATCAAAAAACCGTTATTAAAATCAATTTGGTGGTACATAATAAAAGACTTGTTATTTTAAAGTTATGTCTTATAATCTTTACTTTATTGGGCAATTAAGCGGTGAGAAGAAAATTTAAATGAAAGACCGAAGCGCACAGTGTCCAATGTGGATCTACATTTTCATCTATATTGTTAACATAGCTTACGCATCTATCAAAAATGATGAAACTTGTGAAGGCAAGTGTGCACAATACATGTAGGGCAGTTGTACTGATTTAGATAGAATATTTGCTGCGACACTAATACCAGGCGCTTTAGTTCGCAACAATACTTATAAAATATAAAGTTCTCACTGTTTCACATAGTGACTGACTATTTATCAACGCATAGTGAAAACCGCGTGTCCTGAAGGCATGAAATTTATAGGGAAAAGGGAAGATGGGTCTAAATTTCAATAAAAAATTAAATGAATTTAACTCTCAAAGTCGATGGACTCGACAACTGATAAATATTGTGAAAATTGATTCATTTTAATAAAAATAAAAAAAAAATTCCACGCTTAGAAAAGCGTGCGTATGACGATTAGTACGTCTACATCTATCTATAATTAAAATAATGTGTTTAATTGGAAGTAGTGATGGGTTAATAATTTACACTTTGTCTTTTTTTATGTTCATATTTATTATAATTACCTTTCGATATGTCGAGTTACATTTATATCTCTTTCCATTATATTGGTAATCCACGTGATAAGTTTTAACAGTTATGATAGCAGTCCATAACAAATAGTTGCCTCACAATGTAACTTTTAAAATGGACCAACTTTTTTAATCCATTGGTCGATTTATCACGAAGAAATATGGGCTAGGTGCCCGAGTTATAATCGCATTTCTTACTAAGTACTTTTATCTTTTGATTTTTAAAAATTGTAAAAGGTAGAAGATTTATGAATGAAATGCAATTTTTAGGCAAATGACATCTTTAACGAATCTTATCTTGTCCATAGAAATATATGTGAAACATAAATAAATATACTCCACTAAATATTATTTCCAGTTAAACGACTGGAGACATGTTTAGATAAGTTTTTCATTGTCGAGAACAATTGAAATTCAACAGCTGGGACAAATCTAGCGATCAAAGTATAATATCAAATAGATTACTGAAGCGTTTTCAGAAGTCTGTATGCCATCGTAGTGGTATAGAATAAAAATGATGAGTAAAACATCGTAAGAAAAGCTAAATTTCTCATTAATCGCTGTAAAAGATTAAATGTAAAAATTTTATAACTGAATTATCCGTTTTTCTCCATTTGCTATTCCTTGAAAAGTGTAAAGCAAAATCTGGTAATGTTTATTTTAATAACATGAATATTTCTATTGATGTCTAATCAAGAAATGTAATAAGTTCGATTATTAGGAAAATGCGGTTAGTTAATTTTGTACATTGCTTGAATTGAGTAAAAAGAACGATTTCACCTCTGACTGAAAGCACATATTGTCTGGGCTGAACCACGGCCTGTTGATAGAGCACTGCACTCGTTGTTTCCGACATCCGCAGATCTCTCAATACCTCTTATTGTTTGATAAACAAAACATATATGAGCCTTTTTCACTATCTAACGTAAAAAGAGGATATTAGAAATTTAACACGTACAAAAAATTTTTTTTCTCCCTGTCTGTTAGTAGTACCGCATTTCTTAAATGGTTGAAGTTATTTTAATTTACTTTTATTTGGCGTAAAAAGTTATCACAACTAGAATGTTCTAAACTACTAACTCAGTGCTGTATTGTTATATTTGCTTCTCTAAAAAGTAAAGTACATTTACTAGGAGTCATCTTTATTGAAATCTGTCTATTTCATTAGTAGTGCGGAGTTCTGAATAGAGGGCGCTGTAGAAATAAATTTCTCTTGTAATTAATAGAATTATAAAGTACGAAAAGAACCGTTTAAGCAAATGCTAATCGGTTGTTTTCATACTTCCACGTTTTTAATTAAGTAATATCAAGAATAATTTTTAAGTGCTTCTTTGATTCATAGCTTGCGTTATAATACCGAGATCTCTGGTAGGATTCTGTTGCCTCATTAGCTCTACCACCACCATCTAAACTCATTGGAGTTTGGATGGTGGTAGGGTTTTGCAGACTCGCCTGGCTAGTTACAATCCTTATATATATATCCTTATATATATATGAGATGATTTCTTTGTTTATTACCATAATTTGAAATCGTAGTCAAATGTAGATAATAAAAAAATCGTAAGTTACATATTGTCAAATAGTTAAACCCTTCGTATTCATGTAAATGAGTCTGAAAATTTAACTATGCCGTTGTAATTGCACAGGTCACATCAGAACACGCTATTTGAAGTGTGTGTAACTGACCATAATTGGCTATTAGTTAGCAAAGCGGCCAATTAATACACCATTAGATTTTAGTCCCCTTAATGGCAAATTTCACAGGAAAAAGGTTGTACGCGCTTAATTTAGCAAGAGACAGGCTTTTAAGTAATTAGATCTCTGAAGCTATTATAACGAAAAATTACACCTAACGAGAGAACGTTGTTGCGATTTTGAATGGATATAAATTTTTTTTTCACGTGGACCTAATGACTCAAAAAGTAATATATTAGAACTGGCGGTAGCTTACACCCTGAACTGGTTTTGGACTAGTGGCGGATGGGCTTAGTGAAAAGAACCTACTCAGTGGTGCAAGGAAGATGCTCTAGATAGGATCCATGATGTTTTTTAAGTAATATGTACACATGCATGCGGTGCCACATAGTCATGGGTATTTGCTTAGTTAGCTTTCTACGTGAGGCCCATGGCGCAACGCTATATAAGAGTGCGACAAGTTAGGTTGTAAGACTAGTGTGTAAGAATACTAAGTTAAGTTAGACTGTAAGAGACTTCTGTTTGGATGTCACATTAAAGTTAGATGGTAGAGAATAATCGGTCTATACATGCATTTTTGTCGGCCATAATTACGTATAGTTTTTAAATAGGCTCTCCAGGCTTCCTGCAAACCTGACTATATTTCTTTTTCTTCTTCTTACAGTTCTCCCAGCCTAGTGCCAGGGTCCAGCGTTGGTAGTATGATATATTAATATTTTGTAAATACTAAAATTTAATTACTATGGTAAATAGAATATTTTTGATACCAAAGTCATCTTTCTTGTCTATCATAGTCTTTTTCGATAGGAGAAATTTCGAGATGTTCTCTTTATAATAAAGAAAAGGGTCATATAAATCGGAACGCATTAAATAAGTATCATACATAAATTGGTACATACAGGTATACACAAATAAAATCTTGTAAGTATTATTTTATCGTCGTTGTAGCACCAATAAAAGTACATAATATGTGAATGTTTCAAATTTCTAACTTTTACGATTCATGTAATGAGCCCGCTGTCAGACGCATCAATAGATATACAGAGAGGCAGACGGACGGCGGAGGTTCAGTTATAGGAGCCCATTTGTCATCCTTTGTGTACGGAACCCTAAAAATTAAACATATGCGATAAATTGAAGACCCACTTTTGGTCGTCGTTTCAAAATACTTGACTAATATAAAAATGAAACGAGTAGAAAACATCGAAGTCGGTTCATCTTAAAACACCTGACGTACATATTTTCCGTGTCAATTGTCTACTTCAGGTGAGAGAAGGGAGGAGGAAAACTAGCTGGTTATATGAGAAACGTTGTCGGGGCGACGCGCGGCCCGGCTAGAATGTGCCCTATCATCGCTGCAGCCGGCGGCCCCTCGAGAGCCACTCGGCGACTGGAGGGCGGCAGAGTGTTCAGACATCAAATCGGAAACGTTTCGCCGTGAGAATTGCGAATAAATCTTTTACGGTTGACTCTTTAAACATAATACAGTAATTATTTAAATGATGACGAGTAAACAGTTCCAAATTCAAAGCGAATGTTTTTTATTTAGTCTACTTATGTAATGCTATGTATATTTTTAAATTAATTATCTGATTTTCATGCTTATAATTAATTTTTTTTTGGAAAAATATTTTGGTTCATCTACTATGAAGTTGCTACCATAAGATGGCTTCATTTTATAAACTGATGAAAAAAAGTTAAACCGATTCATCTTTGATGAAATTTTATTATCAATATTCTATTTATTATCTGCATAATTTTTTGACGGTTATGGGATAACAGTTGATCCCTATTTCAAATGATGTTTAGTGACGATTAGGCCGTGGGTACTCTGCCTCTTACATTTTTATGATTACTGAAACACAGCAACGGTGTTATGGATAATCAGTCATTGATGTTGGGAGTAATGTTTTTAAAAAAAAAATGTTATAACCTTTGTCATTGAAATTTCCGAGTACTACGAACTTCTAATATACTACAGAATAATGTCTTTTCGACTTAGAAATACCTACATCACTTTTCATTTAGAAATAGGAGCGTAACTTAACATTATTGATTACAGAAATAGATAATATTTAGGTACTTATAAGTTACCAAGCTTGCTTTAAATTAAGTCAGTTATATTTAATTAATTTTCATAATTTCACAAATTATATATATATATATATATATATTTCAGTATGGTTATTGGTTGAGGCACTGATATTTTGAGACTGTGCGTGAGTATGTTTGTTGAAATGATTTTGAAAAGTGGGGAAGGGAACATATATATTGCGTGAGAGAACTAGCCCTGAGAGAAGTAGTGGATTCCGTTCAAAAAGTTTGTGAGTATAATTAAAAGTATACAAGTAATATTATGTAAATCGATATTGCATGAAAGATTATAAAGTTTAAGTCAGATTAAATTGTTATAAGCTACGATCGTCATGAAGGTAAATGAAATTGTCTATTAGCAAGCGCAGCGAAGAACTATTAGGTAGCCATTAGTATTAAATTAATTAAGAAGCAATTTCGGCGTTAGCGGATGGAAGTGCCTACTGCAAATTGGTCTCGTAATTAATAACGTAATAAAATCTAACGGTTTAGTACTTATTCGTTATGTATAAAATTTCATAATTTACATATAGTATTGAATAAATGATAAATTATTTTTTTTCTCTAATCGGTGAACACCATTTCAAGTTTATGTGAAAAGAAAATGAGATAGGGTCAACGTTGGTATGGTGGCAGGTTGACAGTGTGGGTAGTAGCTCCCCGAGCCGGCCAGTGGACTGTGGACGCTGTTCGTCCGGTTCTTATGGAGTGGGTGGACAGACGACACGGTGCACTCACATTTAGACTGGTGCAGATCCTTTCGGGATATGGGTGTTTCGGAAGGTATCTGTGCTACGTCGTCGGCAGAGAGCTGCTCCCCGCTCGCCACCACTGCTACAGCGTGGAGGACGACGCCTAGCACATGATGGAAGTCTGTCAAGCGTGGAGCGGCGAGCGCGCGACCTTAGTCGCCGTGGTCGGAGCGTACCTACGCCTTCCGACATTGATCGAGGCCGCGGTCGGTTCGAAGAGTGCATGGGTGGCCCTTAAACCTGTTTTGCGAGACAGTAATATCTCGCAAGGAAGAGGCCGAACGTGCGAGAGAGAACGACCCGGCCTCGCTACCGATGCGTCGGAGGAGACTGGGACGGAGGAGGCGGGAGTACGCCCGTCTTCTCCTACCCCACTAGACTGACCCTATGGCGGCGGAGGGGGATCCGTCCGCCCGACATGGATCGAGGATGAAGTGTCGCGTTCCGAACATTCGAACTTCGCCCTCCGTAGAGCGGAGAGGCTAAATTAGTTCCCTCCGGACGGCGAGCTCTCGCGAGCAAAGGCCGACGGGGCCGCGGAAGAATGCATCCTCGTGTCTGCAGCCCCGCCAATTGGCGTGAGTCGGAACACCGTGAGGTTTTAGTGGGTATACGGGGAGCTTCACTGCCAGGGAGTCCCACATGACTGCTCTGAACCTTCCCTGGTAAAGTTGTTCATGATCAGTCATAAAATATATTACAAAGTTTTATATATTTTTTATCAGTTATGGAGTAAATCTTGTCCTCCATTTCACCTGATGTTAATTGATAATGAGGTCGTAGATATTTGAGCGTGTTCACCTAAGATAATTCTGGCTTCGAGAATACCGCGAGGTTTTAGTGGGTATACCGGGAACTTCACTCCCAGTGAGTCCCACATAACCGTCTTGAACCTCCACTGGTCGCGTGGTGTGCGTAACGCTTTTCCTCACGTTAAAAAAAAGGATATTTCTGACTATTACATGTACGACTACCAGAACACAGCAATGATGTTATGGCGGTAGATTAACTTTGAGGGTGGAAGTTAGCCAGGAGGGATCGAAAAATGTTACCAGCGTCCAGGCTACACCTAAAGCTTCGGAGTGGAACTCTGGACCTTCGCGTCACAAGGCAAGCGGTAAACCATTGCGACACGGATGCAGTAATTTACATAAAAAAATTTAATACATCTGCGCTTGTCATTGATATTAGTTGTAGTAATATCACTGACTTTTCAATTCAACACAGGTGGGACCCAACACACGAAGAACGCACGCGTAAGGCACATCTGAAGTAATTAAAAGTGCAAAGTTTTGTCAACGGTTGTTTCTAGCTATTTTGTAGCGGGCGCTTTCATATTGAGAGCTTCATGACTTGCATTTGAAATTTAATAGCAGAGACTAAGCCATAACTCATTATATAATGCATTAATTTTATGGATATAACAATAATGAATATTAATAAACTTTGAATTAATTTAAAGCTAAATGTATATTCCTATTTATTGTTTTATTGATATATTTAATATTTTTTTTATTAGGTGCTATTAATAAAATAAAATAATGTACTTTGTAAATAAAGAGACTTGTTGAAATATATCCTCAGTAAGCGATGTTAGAAATTTGTTACACTTTTGTTGGTAGAGATAGAAAGTTCGGTTTGTTTAACTCTCGATGAACAAATCCCTTTTTAAGTAATTAGCAATCCCATATTTTTACGTGATTCGAGGTATATAATAAATTTATGTTTTTCTTAATTTTATCTTTATTTTTCATAGTTTTTATTATTTGTACCCTAAGCGAAAGAGCGTGGAGATAAACATGATGTCATAAATGTAAGTATGTAACTGTACTAAAATGTAGTAGGTGGAGTAAAATCTTTTTTTAATTTTGCGAAGGGAATGAATCTTATAATGTACTGTAATAAAAATGAGAAACACTTCTCGGTCAGTAGTAGGAAGTTGTTTTTTTTGTTTTACTCAAGACTCGACTGTCTATTTTCATTTGAATATTTTATCCCTCTGAGAGGCAAGAATGTAGTTCGGCTAAGAAGACTACATGTTCAAGCCGTCTTTAGAATAATTTACACTAAAAGCTTTTGCAAACCTGTGTATGTGGTTAGTGTTGGGTATTCTTATGTTTTTTTTTTTGGTCTCGTGCGAATAATGCAATGTACTTTAGTGAATATGTACCTTGACTTAAATCTCTTGGAAAATAGACATACATGACGTTTTACAATATACATGTGAATTTTTTGCTTAAAGTTTATGCGATAATTGTTCCAAAAATAACTAGAAAAAAAATGTCAGGGTATGCTTGTTAATTATCGAAACAGCTGCAACTATTATTACGATATTTGCACTGTTAGCTCACTGATGATATTAAAATAGGCTATTTTTATTTTTGAGATCGTTTCGGAAGAATAAAATTTAATAAGATTGTAATGAATTCTGATTCAGTGCCCAAATGCACGTGGAAAAATTTGTAGAAATGTAGAAAAATGTAGAACACTAGATTTACTGACACATTTTTATGGTTTTCTTTTCGAGTCTGTAGTAATTTTGTGCATTATTGTATTCTTATTTTTCCTGTTTAGCAATACAATGTTGCAGGAGGCAGTATAAATTAATAAAAAAGACAAACGCATATTTCTATATAAAACTTTCTATCTAGGATTGGTCCGTCGAAATGACGGTACGGTAAATCTAGTGTAAAGTTTAATAAGAATTAATGTAAAATATAATATAAAAAATAAATAAACGATAGAAAGAAGATACAATCGAATATTTTTGTCGCAGTTTTGACTTTAAATTTGCTTGAAAAAAAACCTGACGTAAAACTTACAGGTATAATATTATTTTCTACCTGCATTCAAAAGAAAATTACTCGTCAAGTAAAATATTCTTCCTTTCCACTATAAATCTCATTTCGTCACATGAGTAAACCAAGTGACAAATACAGTCCTACCTGCGAAGAAGCAATATAAAACGTGACCGCGAATTATTATAAGAGCTAGACGTACGTATTTCTTCCTCTACTTAGGAAAATATTATCTTACCTTGAATGTGATTATTGGAAAAGTGTCTTTTAAAATATTGTCAAACAGTTACGTAACAGGAAACAAAAAACTTACCAAGTCGTTATGATGAAAGGTAATGGGCTTACATTTAACCACAAATGCCAAGTTAAATGTTCAAGAAAAATTACGCTGTGGGTGGTAAGACGTGCCCGGAATAGTTTGACTCTCACATGCATGATTGCGATAACCCAACAATGTTGTTCTAACGGCAGATTGAGGATGGTATAGCTACCACTATCAATCTGCGTTTTTTTTTTCGTTATAATTTAAATATACGTATAAAATATGTGTATTGTGAGTGCATATGTGGCGCAGTGGTTTCACGCTTGCATTGTAACACTGAGATCTCGGATTCGATTAACATGGTTTTTTAACGGTGGTAGGGTTTTTTGAACACGCTTAGCTAGCTACCACCCTCAATCTGCGGTTAGACAAACATTGTTGGACTTATCGCAATCATGCATTGGAGAGTTGACCTATTCCGGGCGCGTTTTACCACCCACGGCGTAATTTTATTTAAACATTCAACTTGTTATTTGTGGTTAAATGTAAGCCCATTGCGTTTCATTATCACGGCTTGGTAAATTTTTAAAATTAATTAGTAACTTTACGCTGATGAATTCGAATCAATTCAGTAAAACCGAACGTATTAATTTCGAAATTTGTTAATATATTTTCTGCAACAATTTAATAAATACACGTAAGAACTGATTTTACACGAAATATAAATTTAACCGCAAACAGCGCATCTCATAGGAAGACAGTTTTGACAAAACCACAGTTTGTGAACATTAAATCACTTTAGCTTCAACATCATGAATATTCAAACAAATTAATGATGATTATTTCTGAAATAAAGTTTTTTTTAGGAAAAATAAACACATTGTCAAAGCGGTATTGATAAAAAAGGTATAATTGTTCACATTAATACGTCATATGGTGCACTTTATCCGCTTTTTAACGGATTGCTGGTGAAATTTGATTAAGTACTCACATTACATTAAACGCTAAAATAAAACAGTTTTTTTACCTTAATTTAATTTTTATAATCTCTAATTGTCAATGACTTGTTATTAAAATTTTCTCTGAACAGTAATCACTAGAAACTTTTGGGAGGTTTGCCTTTTTATTTTGTGATCACACTTGATAGATTTGAATATTAATTTTTTACTAAATATTATCATCTTCTAAATACCTTTTCAACATTAATATATTATAATAAATAATTCATATTAAATGATACTCTAATTACTTACATCGTATGATGATTTGTTGAAACAGATGTGAACATTTAACCGAAATAAATATTTAACGAAGCTTATACTGAACACGGCGAGTTAGTTCCGGTTTCTCAGTTTCACGATGAAATTATCAAATGTCGAGGAACTATAGAGTAATCTGAAATGTTATGCTTATTATAAATACTTCTGAGACTGTAATGAAAAATGAAATTTATATTCTCTGACTGTCCCGTTGGTGTAATGATAGTAACCTTAGTCTCTTACAACAAGGGTCGCGTGTTCGATTCCCGCTCAGGACAAACATTCACGTGATGAAAATTTGGGCGAGTTCTGTGTCTGATTGTTAATAGATATATTTATTTAAGTATTTATTGAAAATATCTATATATGTATATCGGTCTCTGATAACCCACACTACAGGTAACGCTTAGCTACGGATATTGGGATCAGTGTACTATTTGAGAAAAATTTCCCGGATATTTATTTATATTAAAAGTATATTTATTGCCATAATTAAATTAACCTAAATAGAGCTGCTAACCCCGTAAGTATAAAATGCTAGTAGTTATTCTCAGTTGCTTTTGTCGTTTATTTTAATGACCGGTGCTATCTTTACTTCAGCAAATGCCCCGAATGTGTATTTTCTATTGAATATTTTATTCCTCTTAGCGGAGAGTGTGCTGTTAAGAGAACAAGAATATACGCTCAAGAACGTTTTTAGAATAATATACACTAAAAGCCTTTTAAAATCTATATAGTAAATATTGAAATAGTTTCAAAATATTTCTGTGCATCGATTCCATGTAATTGTATTGACCTCACGATATATTTAGAAAATTCTCTCTCACTGTATGATCTGAAGGTAATTAATGGCTTAATTAAATTTTAAAAAATACTGTGTCCACTGTCGTAAAAAATTTAAGCTAATTTTTTTATCGGTTATGGGCTAACACTTGGCTTCGATTTCACCTGATGTTAAGTGACAATGAAGCCGTAGAGGGCAAAGCGTATTCACCCAGAATACATCTAGCTCTCACACAATGACTGCCGAAGCACAGTAAAGCTGTTATCGCGGCAGATTGACATTGAGGTGGCCAGCCAGGCAGGTTTGAAGAACCCTACGACTATCCAGACCACCACTCCTATGGTACGGGAATCGAACCCGTTTCCTCCGTATATAGATATTTTTAAATAAATACTTAAATTTAGATATACAACTAGACGCAGAATAAACACAATTGTTAATTACATAAATGTAGGCTCTAAGCGGGAATAAAACCCGCGACTCCTGGTGTATGAAACCGAGTTACTACCATTGCATGGGCCAGTCAGTAATATAGGTTCAAAGAAGCACTATCTATATTTTATGAACCTAAACCTACTCTTACTTATTGTACTAATTTCTTGTGAAATTTGCTATACAAAGGGGTAGTATCTACGAGGATATCAGTTTCTTAGGCATAGCCTTCAAAGATAGAATATGGAATGATTTACTTCTTAAAGCTAAATAAATACGCTACAATATTTGATCAGAAGAAATAAATATCTGCATGACCACAATCCCATCTAATGGAAATTGGCAATGTGGTCTATGATGGTAAACCATCATAGACCACATCGCAGTTGTTTATAAAATGGTGGTATTAAAAAAAACACCTAAAAAAATAAATACCTTAAGAACAAAAGGTAGTACGGGTGTACTTCCTTTTGTTAATATTTTTATTTACATTAATTTGTAGATATTAAGTATAGTATGACTTATTGCTAACAATAGTCCTTTTCTTTCACTCATTTATAATATTATAAATTTATTAGACAAATTTTATATAAATAAATTGATGCACTATCCAGCATTTTATATCAATGTTCAATGTAAGATGCTCTTATTTAATATGCAGCCTAGGTGTCCAGGGGATCCAGATTTTAAATTAACTTTGATCTTGGAATACTGAGTTAACCTTAATTACTTAGACCTCCTTAGATCCTTTAAGACCGGAACGTCTTGCGGTAGTGGTGAATAGATTGAACGGTAATACTTAGATATATTTTCTCAAGTTAGAAATTAAGTTACTTAAAATCGAAGTAATATAATTTATTTAATATAACAAAATGTATTTTTTTATTCAATGTTTTTAGCATCAAATTGCGTTCAAAGAGAAATGAGCATAGTTTCAAAGAACACCAATGTGCAAATAATTGAGCAAACCTTTTTCATAAAATTTCATCAATTATTAAAAAAAACTGTCTACAAGTATAATAATTCGTATTTTCATTGTATATTCGTTAAAAACATATTTCCTTACTAAAGGAATAAGTTAATGCTTTAAGATAGCACCTCTGCGCTTTGTTCGAGTAAAAGTTCCGGGGAGTATTGATAAGAAAATCCTCCTGTTCCACATTTTCCGCGCAAAACTTCTCTATTATCTATAAAATAAAGGTTTCATTTGAATAGTTCCGCCGGCTATAGATAGATTGAGATCAGCGTTATAAATCTTACTTCTTTTTTATGTTATGTTGATAACACGATGTTATATTAAGTATTCACCTTTTCATTTTATGTTATACATTAGAGAGAGGCAGCCGATTTGACTGATCTTTGTAGATGTAGTGTGAAAAAATGTCTGTTTGATAAATATATTGCTTTAATATTGACTCTAGGTTTATGGATATTTTGTCGTTTTCTTTTTGTGGCCATAGTGATTTGATAAATTAACTAATCCTACACCTTTTGCATACGGAGACACATTCTGTCTATATAGTTCTTTTTTATTAGAAAGTATATACTGCCTTGGTTGAACAAAACGATATGGTTTTCTTGTCAAAAATTATGTTAAGTTACCAAATCTAGATTTTTATTTCATATACTATAGAAAACAACGAGAGACAGTTTAAAAAAACCTATAAACTTGAAGTTTAATCTTAATAGAAAA
Source organism: Pharmacophagus antenor (assembly GCA_018245475.1). NCBI lineage: Eukaryota > Metazoa > Arthropoda > Insecta > Lepidoptera > Papilionidae > Pharmacophagus > Pharmacophagus antenor. The sequence continues at coordinate 18,682 of DWQX01000140.1, forward strand.
ACAAACAAAAAGGAACACGTTTATCTCGTTTAAGCATCTTAAAACAATACGCTCAATGTATAATTCTATATATCCTTATTACTTTCTTCCATGAAATTAGAAATAGAGCAATTGAGACGTTACCACGCCACAAATAGTAAGGGGCGAAACTCGCAAATAGATTGGAATGAAAAAAGATCTTTAAACGCTGTTGTTTTCATCAGTTGTTGAAATAGTGTAGGCATCAAGCGGTAAGAAGTTTCTACGTAAAATAAACTAGCTTGTTCGATAAAAATATAGTTTTAAATTAAATTTATAATGCCTTAACAATTAATGTTTTTAGTGGGATTTGTTCGAAACACTTAACGGTAATTTTGTTTTTAAAATCGGTGAAAGCGTAATGTTTGTCTGACTTTTCGCCCAGTCGTTAATAAATCCAGTCTAGTCGCCGGATGTAAGTAGAATGTGATGAAGGTAAGAAAAGTGTCACGGAAACAAATTTATACACCAAAATACAATGTAATGCTAGGTTTTTTAATGATAAACAGAAATTGTATTTATCAGATAAGAAATGTTATAGTATAAATGTAACGTAATGTACGTACTTGAAGCATCGAAGTAACATACAAACATTTCTTTGTTAATAATTATTTACTAAATAAAAAGATACAAAAGTTTAGTCGTGTCGAAATTTTTATCATTATCACTTTCACTAAGTGTAACATAAATTTTCATTCTACTTATGGAGCATCAACTTAGTGTGAAAAGGCCGACGATTTTCCACTAGCTCTTTTAGTTTTGAGACAGTAAATTATTATAAACATTTATTGACATTAGTAATATCGACCGAGAACATTTTTCACGAACGTAACACAACAATATATTGAAAATCGAATTTTAATCGTACGTGAAATAGATGCATTGCCGTCGATAGCAAGCACCGCCCTATTTGTGCTGGAGCAAGTCTTTCTTACTTTATTGTTTGTACAATCGAATCTATACTTTAAGACGTGAAACTTTATCGAGTTGTTTTTATCGCTTCAAATGAGAATTTATTCGCGTTTGTATTTTTTTATAGCTTTGAAATGGTTTATTAAACTAGTCTTGTATTTTTTTTTATAAATTGAGTTTAATTTGAAATCTTTATTTAGTAATAAAAAGTTCTAGTTGTTATATAAAGAAAAACTTTTAACATCTGTTGATAACAGTTAATCATGTGGTCAATGATATTGATTATCGTACGAGTGTATCCGTGACGCAAGCTTTGCATCATGGGACGTCGTGGTTCGATTTTAATACCATATTCAAATTCAAAATGTATTTTATTCAATTAGACTTTTACGGGCGCTTTTGAATGAAGAAAATGATTCTTACATAGGTTCCTAAAAGTAAACTCTCCTCAGAAGATCCAGACAGGAAACAATATTCTAAGTATTGTTATAGATTTAAACCTATTAACTTTTATTGAATAAATGTGAATCAAATCTGCATAATTTTTTACATATAAATTATTACATAATGAAAACTCCATCATTTTAGGACTCATTTGATTGTGTACCATCATAGTCGTTTCCCATCACATGCTCTGTTCGGGCAACCTTACTATGAGACTATTATTAACAAGTATGCTTAACTATCAACGATCTAATTGTCACATATCATATTTAACCCTTTCGGTACGAGCGATTTTTCCGCTGCGACACTCACACTGCACGAGGGATCGCGCGGAATAAGTAATGCTTAGTCAACCCTTTGTAAGACTTTCCTAACCTCATAATAATAAAAATAAAGAAGTAATGCCAAAAAAAACTATATTACCGGTCATCAAATAAATGCTGGATATATCCGGCGTTTCTCAAGCCCATCAATTGTTGGTTAATTCTCGCTTAAAAAAATTTAAGGTAATTAAATGTTTGATTAATTCATGTAATGACAAGAACAAGAGGCGTTAACAACGAGATTCCTGCGAAAGAATTGTTCTTTTACGATGTAATAATTAATGAACAAACCAAAAAAAAAAAAACATAAAAACAAACTTTTCTTAATTAAATCAAATTAGGCCGCCGCAACAACACCCAATCCCATTAAGTCCGCTCTAAGAAATCCCTTAACTTTTTGCCTTTTAGTAAGAAGAAAAAAAATAAATTCGGCGACTTTAAATTTCGCCCCGAAAATAAGTTCCCGCGGGCGCGTTGCGATTTACATAAAACTTGTTTAAATGGTAATATTTGGTGACGTCATCCGCCGCCGGCGGGCACGGATGTCTTAACCGAATCCATCTCAATAATCTATACTACGTATAAACGGAAGATCTTTTTAATCGTTCGCCAATCATATCAATCAAAACTACTGAACGTATCGAGAAAGGATATATTTTATCGGTTTTGAGCCCGCACTTGACTTGAATTTCATCTGAGGTTCAGTGACAATTAGGTCGTACATAGTGAAATGTGGCCTAGGATGACAGTCGGAATACAGCAACGTTGTTATGGCCATAGGTTGACACTAAGCATGGTTGCTAGCTAGACAGGTACGAAAAACTACCACCATCTAGACTCCACTACTCAAATGGCCTGGGAACCGAACCCGGAGCATTCGCGTTACAAAACAATTGGGAAACCACTGCATTACGAAGGCAGTCGATAATAAATTTTTCAGTAAATAATTAGTAGATGTTTATAAGCTTTTTCGTTTCTGAATTATGTTCGGATTTCACAAGGTCTTTATTATACTTTCGTAAACAGGACAATTACATATTAACTGTTTGCGGACATATAATATTTGTTAACAGTATAATAATTGTATGGTTCCTTGCTTTTGTGAAGAGCAGATATAAAACCAGAACCAGATGAAAGCAGATTTGTGAGCCCTGAGTCCGAAGCTGAAAAAGTTGTCAAAAAGACAAATACCGAGTATTCGAACATAGAAAGATGAGAGAGATACGTCCGCAAATGGTTAATTAGTTTAGCCACAAAATAACACCTGGTATCGAGTGAGAGCGGCTGTGAACAGTATGTATGCGACGTGAAAAGAGTGATTTTTAAAGAGCCCCGGTTAAGAATTATAGTCGGCCGTAAACATGGGTTTTATTTAATTACCGATTTCCCCTTTCCGAACACGATCGGCATTCCGAGGAGCAAAGAAATTTAATTAGCGAGCCCGTTGTGATAATTTAGTGCTTCTTCAATGGACTCCTTTAAGATAATTTTGCGTAATGTCGCTACTCACCGATCTGTAAGATGTAGGATAAGTTGTGTAGTTTTTTTTTTAAATATAACTTTTTTGTAATTAAAATCTCTCTAAATTGGCTGATAAGTCAAATGAGCGAGAGGTTCATGTGATGAAAAGTGATCACTGTTGCCCATAGACAGATTATTACATGTATGGTATTTAAGTCGTCGCTTAAGAATTTTTTTTTTCTGTTATTTCACGGTCTACGTTTCCTAATATAAATAGGTGATATACCTCGAAGATGTTCCCAATTGCAATACAAAACAAACGCTTTAAGCCTAAAGGGTACACATCGATTTAAGATTGTAATATTTAATTAGAGATTCAAACAAAAAAAACAGAATACAGTGTATTGCCGTTTTATTTTCTTATTTTTAAATTGAACCCAAAACCTTTTGCATGCTGTCACGCTTTTCTAGCGTTATGATTGTGTGTCTCGTTAAATACTCAACAAATCTTGATCCAATTACGGAACTGTAAGAAAAGACAAGCAACAGAGGATAGAGAGAGGACAGAACGGCTTCAGTGCTGTTATAAATTATTCAGTTGTGTTCATAAATAATTATCGCTTGTTAAAGTTATTAAGATTCGGTTTAGGAAAGCATTTTAACAAGATAGACTGCTCAGCTTTATTGGTTATTCTTTTGTGTGAATCCGATTCACTCATGGGATGAATATAAAATACTTTACTTATAATTTATTGTTTGTCGTAAACCATTTAACTCATAAATATGAACATAAGAAACTGTGTATACAATAAAAGGTGTGATATAAAATAATAATACATAGAAACAAAATATATCATGCAAAAGAACTGTCTATAATAATATATATAAGAGATATTTAATTTCGAACAGAAGAAAGAGACGGTAAAACTTAAAAAGAATCAAATTTGTTGTACATGGTAGGTAGAATATGTACACACAAATAAAATGTAAAATACACGTACGTAGCTTTTGATTTATTTATTTAGAAAATATTTTGTTTTTTAGTGTACTCATTAATATGTATAAAAGTCAATAATGTCTCGTTTCGTCCAGAAGGAGAAAACCGAAAATTATAAAATATGTAAAGTATTTATTAACAAACGAATTTGGACTATAACTTTCTTTGCGCTTGAAGGTTCACGAAGAAGATCCAAATAAAATGCACTAAAGCAAATAAGATTCTCAAAAATAAAGTGATATCTTCATTTAGGGGACTCGGGTGTCGACCGGTAATCAATATGGCGCGAGTGTTGTTGAGATGAAGTTAAAACAGACTTCCCTTTATATTGGGGAAGGTCGAGAGCCCTACAACGTGTAGACGATCCTTATACGGACTGAGGATAGCTTGCGCGTACATACTACGGGTGTTTCACTTAAACTGAAAAGTGTAATGCTTGGACTAACGAATGTCTACCAACCAGTGATTACTCGTAGTAGATATATTTTTACTGTAAATCAGTACAATTAAAAAAAAAACTTTTTTTTTCCGATACCTATCATTAATCTTTACTATATATTAATGTAACATAAGACTGCTCAGAGCAGTCATTCTAACTGCTTTTCAATTTATTTATATAAACTATTATATTAATTGTGATACGACGTTTCGAGAATATTACAACGCCTTTGTATATATGAATGATATTTTTAAACATCGATTCTATCTTCATAGTCTCTGTGTTTCACTTAATGCTATTCTATATATATTATAATCTTATCAATAGCTACACACGCACACACATATATATGTGTGTATACGCCATAACGCATATTATTTCACTATAATAATGAACAATCTAATGTTGAAGGACACTAGCTAATAATATGGCTAGGATAAAAAGCCTACAGATCTTAAAATCTTAGAATTTAAGGCGAAGATTGCGATATAATGTAACTATAGGCATCTTCTGTTATAAACAGATGTAATCATCTATCTCGTGTCTATCTACGTACATTGTTGTACAGAAGTCTTTTTTTACATCTTGGAAAAGAAAAATAAAATTATATTTCAGTAATAATCATCTAAACCCAGTGCGGTCGCGATTATATTTTGTTTTGTTTAGTTCTTATGGATATTAATTACATGTTACGTTAAAATTTTGAAGTTATTGTATTTATAATGTAAGATAGCTTAATGTGTACACAATCAACGAAGTCTGCTGACGAAGACCTCTTGCCAAACTCAGGCCAAGAGCCGGATGTCTCGGCTTTGTCCAACTATAAGCTACATGTGCATATATCGCTCCTCTAAGGTCTTTATAATTTCACATTAAGTATATAACAATTATATCTATCGGATATTGAAAACTGTATTAATCGAACTAAATCATTTTCATGTTGCATAACGGGAAATTTCACTTTTTTGTTTTTATCGGTCATAGGCTTACACATGGCTTACATTTCACCTGATGTTAAGTGACAATGAGTCCGTAATTAGTAAAATGTGTCCTCCTAGAATATTTCTTGCTCTCACATGTATGACTGCTGGAATAAAGCAACGCTGTTATGGGGGCAGATTTATATTGAGAATAGTAGCTAGGTAGGTGGGTTCGAAAAACCTTTCCACCATCCAGTCTCCATTACTGCGCTGTGACCCGGAAATCGAACCCGGAGCCTCCGTGTTACAAGGCAAGCGGTTAACCTCTGATCCACTAAAGCAGTGGCTAGAATTACAACTAAGTGGGCACAGAATTCAGTAGTTTTATATAAGTTTTCATTCATTACAATGTCAGAAAACATTTTACGATTTCATCATTTGCAATTTTAATCAGCCCTCATAACAGCGTTACTTTGTTCCGGCAGTTATATGTATATGTGAGAGACGGAACATATTGGTTCAGCATACTTTTTCTTTTAACTTTTATGGGCCAACGCTTGGCCTCGGTTTTCCCTAATTTTAAGTGCCAATGAGGCAATAGAATACATCTGTCTTTCACGTGTAAAAATTCATTACTGTTAAGATGTCATTGTCACTTAAATTCATTGAAAATTAAGATCAATTACTTGCGAAAAATTAATAAAGAAATTATTGCTTTAATTATATTTTTATTTTCTTTAATGGTAAGTAAATAATGTTATTATCTTTAATAACAGTACTTTCGGGTTTTCGAGTGGTTCAGTCCAACCTTTAAGCGCCGCTCGTAACTTCTTAAGTACTGACTTAATTACCTCGCTCAATCTTTCTTTATTAACGTGTACATAAGATATAAAGTTGGAACTGCAAATAAGATGCTGGAGTTTAACAACAAAACAGGAATTTAGAGGAAAACAAAAGGTATTATGTAGGATCATTTAGTATATATAATGAATGCAAATATATGAATTTCTCTTAAAGCAATATTATATTTTTTTATCACCGAGAAAATTATTTAAGTCGTTATTAATTTACATTTTATTCTTTTCGTTGGAAGCATATACCTTTTATGTAACTGCCTCCGCGGCTCACTGATTTTCGCTAGCCTTGTGGCAAAGGTCCCGGATTCGATTCCCGAGCCACATAAGGAGTCTGGATGGTGGTAGGGTACACTTGAATCCATCTGCCTAGCTAACAAACTTTTAATGACAATTTGCCACTATAAAAGCATTGCTGTGTTCCGGCAGTCATACACGTGAGAGCCGGAAATAATCTGGGCGAACGTGCTTTACCATCTACATCCTCATTGTCATTTAACATGTTAAACAGAAGTCAAGTGTTATACCATTAGTGATGAAAAAACAATATGCGAGCGAGAAATATAGTCTAATTTACTTTTATTAACTACTTTTATAATGCGATTTTTGCATTAAATATACTCTATATTATTATGTTTACTCAATAGGTGCACTGTAATAATAAAACAACAGAAAAAAAAATTACTTGTATAGAAGAAAAATACCCATAATTATTAACCCTTTCGAATCCTGCCCATAGGATTGTAATATAATTATAATGTAATGTGAGTAATAACTATCTAATTTCAACACTGTATGTAATATAATGTAGACTATATGTCTCAAATTGATGACGAAGAAGAAAATACACGACGTTGATTGCCATTATTAAAAAAAGAACACATTTTATTTGCGTGCATTATTATCTGAAAGAACAAAAAATCGGGTCTGTAATTGATAAAAATCGTATAGGTAAGTTTTTTTTTATAAATAAGACGTTTTTTTCATCTTTCAATTACACTAGGGTTGTCAAAAACAATAATATGAAATGCCAAAATGTTTATATTTACGGGTTTTCATTAAAAAATCCTTGCATGTTTCTTTAGAGAGATGTGTGCCGAGTCAAAATTTTGAATAAAAAACCGGGAAAAGAAAAAAGAAAAATCTTAGAGGACTCTCCAGCTTACCTTGCAAAGAGCCTGTTTGCTTACATTTGCATACGAAGTTTTTTTTACTGTTGTACGTCGGCATAAGAAGTTTTTAAACGTTACGGTACACTTTCTTTGAGAACATAGGATACACCTCGGAAAGGGGCTGATGACGGTTCCCCGTGAGAAAACTTCCGAAGAAAATTACAATATTACATGCTTTCATTACTAAATAGTAGTGCGTTGAAGATTGAATTAAAAATAAAACTAAAGTAAATTCCTTTAGGTTTGAAAGAAAAAAGATTTTATAATTGTGTCTTAAGAAAGTATTTAGTTGTACATATTTTTGAGTTTAAAAACAGGTGGAAAGCCTAGAGTCGTATTTTATTTATAGTTATAATAGATAGAACGATTGAACCAGAGATATAGTGTCAGTGTAAAATATAATCAATAAACTAAAAAACATAAAATGTAATAGTAAATCTTTATCTCTAGTTGCAAAACGCACACAAACAAACATTAAACAAATAAAAAAAGATTTTATTTGTTTAATGCTTGTGTTCGTGGTTTTCTAACGCATAATAGGTGGCATGGTTTTTTCAAACTGTTATTAACATTGTTGTGTTCCGGCAGTCATACATATAAGAGCTAAAGAATTCTGGTCGTTCACGCTTCACCATTTACGGTCACCCTGGCGCTTAATGACTTGTGAAATTGAGGTCAAATGCTAGCCCATAAAAAAAAACTATAATATATCCATGCATGTAACAGCAGGTGAATAGAACAGTCAAAATCGGAAGCCGGAAGAACTCGTAATATTTCATTGTCTCAATAGAAACAATATCAAAATAAAAACTATCGATTTGTTTCACACAAACATTTGTTAAACCAATAATGATATAGAAAATGATTAAACTTTTAACTTTGTACTTTAGCAAAACATTGTTTATTGTTAAACGATCTCTATTTATTTTTATTTATTTTCGAGTCGCTTCGATATCTGAGACATCGAAATAAAAACAAAAATAAATCGTCTGATTTTCACGATTAGAAAACGGTGTTTCTGTTCTCATTTCTGTTCAAAAAAATAAAAATCTGAACTTCACATATCACGCACGACTACGTCACAGAAGCAGTAAAGGCTTTAACGCTCTCATATAAGTGAACGTAAATTTTAATTATATTAAATAAATATGCCGTCGCAACTCAGCGGAGCACTTTCGAAAATTAACGCCCGTGCGAATAACGCCATTAGTATACGCCGGTGCATTACAACGCGAGCGCCGGCCCTGTCTCGCTGGTTCATTATCTACGCCGATTCCTTTTGCTGCAAAAAAAAATACCTTTTTACTAGTCGTTCCTGGCACACGTCGTCGAGGCCTCTCAAAAATTCATCGCCCGTCTGCGAGCGCTGAATGGGTTTTGGCGTACGCCTTGCCGTCTGCGCCTTCGACTTAATCCGCTTAATAAGTAATCTTATGGAAGCTCTCGGGGGGAATCGGGACGCCTCTGTCTTAATGCACTGATGATGCAATAGTTACGCGATTGCCACATTGGAAATGTGAATTATCATTCGAATTTAATAGTGTTTCTATTGTAATTGCAGTTTTGTTAATACTATTACAAATCTCTATTTTCTTATTGAAATTGAAATTCTCTTCTAACGCCTACATAATTCGAATCTAAGATAACTAGAACATAATTGTCGTTAGTATTCTTCCGGATGACTTTCATTAAAATTTATTTTTTTTAAGTGACAATGAAGGTGTAGATGACGAAAAGCGTTTTTCCAGAACGGTCCGGCTCTCACATGTGAGGCTACTGAATTACAATAACGCTGCTATTGCGGCAGAAAAAAGGATGGTAGTTAGGCATGCGGGTTGAAAAAAAAAACCAATTACTGTCCAACTAAACGGAATGGCTACTGGAACACATCAGTGCTTTCTGTTGACATACAGTTTAGAGCAAGTGTATTCTGAGGCTAGCTTGCTAGCACGTTTCATTTTTCATTCATCTCATTTTATTTTAAATGACGTGAAAGTTATAACAAATATAAGCTCATTGTAGATAAATTAACGACAGCTGTTTTATGATTTTTTCTCGTTAAAAACGGTTGAAGACTAAAGGTTAGACTTTGGAACGAACTGCCAGTGAAGGTACGGAAAGCTGTCTCTAAAGAGGCTTTTAAAAACTTTCTACTAAATCATTATTTATCACAATAGTTCTTTCTCTGTTTACCTTTTCTTACCTATGTTTTTTGTTCTATATTTCTGTTGGATTTTATGAAATGCATATAATGGATGTCGATAGTTTGTATATATATCTACGTATTTTCTTTATTCTTCAAATAGTTTATTTCTTTTTCTTTATACTTATTTTCATGTACTTCCATTTAGAATGAAATCTGCCTTATGTATAAGATTTTGGAGATTGATTCATTAAATAAATGAACTAAAATAAAAGTTATTCTTCTAGCCATATTGAATGCTCTTAAGAAAGACTATAAAATAATCAATATAGGCTTTTTTTTGTATTAATTTTCTGCTAGAATTAAACTGAAAACAGTGCAGTAGTTGTGATGAGAGAGAAATGAGACTAAATAACAAGTAAGTTACTTATTTCGATTACTGGTTATTTAGTCTCATTTGCTTTATACAGCTTTATGAAATAATTAGGTAATGAATTATTAACATTAAATATAGTTTATGAAACTAAATTTTTTTAATGAATATTTAAAAATAAATAATAATTTAAGACGCCCTAACTTTAGGACCTTTTATTATCATCTTAATGTCATTTAAGAATATCATGAAGGGTACGAGTAGTGTTGTAACAGTTGAAGCAAAAGTTATGTAAACATTTTAAGATACCAAAAGAAATCACACTTTGTGAAAAAGAAATAATAATTTTCTTCTACGTGCATATATATTAACGTCTTTAACAAACATCGATAATTTCTAATAAAGCAAAAAGCTTAAAAGAAATACCACAATTTTTTTATGGACCACAATGAAATTTACACTGCAAGAAACGTCCAAAAACAAAAAAGAAAGTAAAATATTGTCACTCTAAATGTAGCCATGTTTTGGGCGGGTGTGCTCGCTTAGTCTCCAGACACTGTCTGATGAATATTTTACTTCATTATGACAGTCTGGCCTACGTTTTTACGTGAAAAATTTTTAATTTAATGCGACCTTGGTAGAAAAAAGTATCTCAAGTGCAAAATAAATAACTTAATTTGAATTTTATTTTTATAAAATTAATTTATACTTCACATATAATAGTTAAAAACATATAGTTCTGCAATTTTAAGTCAATGAGAGTTACCTATTAATAAAGGAAGACTGATAATTTGGGTTTACGAGTTCACTAGCGTAAAGGGCGGAGTGTTTAAATCTATTAAATGAACCCAGGAAGGACTGTAACGGAGCGGTTTTACGTCGTGGTAGTACACTATGAATCTAAAGATACATATATCTAATTTAAGACGTCCGTTTATGTGGTGTTGAAAAGCACTGTAAAATCCTATAGATCTTTCGACCTTAACGTAAAATCTCTGGTCTTGTTTGTGAATAACATTCATTCATTGAAGAAAAAAGATTATGTACGTTTAATATATTACAAAATTTCATTGATACATGTGGTTATAAGTAAAGTACACAACACAGAGTCTATACACACTCTACCACTTAAGAACAGCCGTGGTAGTTTAGTAAGAGTTCGCTTCGTATATGCGTCGTATGACATAATGAACAGAGTTTGATGGCGGCCCTTAATAAACTAACAAAATTTATTAAGGGGCCGCTGTCAAACGGATTTCTTACATAGTTCTCATCAACCCCTTGTTTGACGTTAAAAGAAAAACTGCTAACTAAAGCCATGTTTTGATAGTAATTTGAAGATTTTTTTGGCAAACTTAATAAAGTTTATCCATCAATAAATCCGTTATAAGGATTTCCCAGGTATAAAATTTGCAAAGATTTTTAATCGTTAAAAGCCACCTTAACGATTAAAAATCTTTAGAGCTTCCACCTTGTTAGAGCTAACCTTTTAACGTAATAACCGTTAAAAGGTTAAATAACAATACACAATGTTGGATTACAACATTTCGAGCATTAAGCTATTCGGGTAATTTTTAATTATTTTATGCTTTCAACTTAAAATTTCTTTCAACGTAAACCTCAAAATCTTGTTTGGGATGAATGGAACTGACAAAATAAATAATGTATTTTCTTATATTGATAAGGTAAAGAATGTATTATGCATATTCATTAAGTTGAATATTGTTTACGAATCACGCATGTTCTTACGAAATCTATTCTAGTTAATGGGTTTTTGAAATTGGGAGCCGAAGCATTTTCGCAAGAATTGTCTATTTTTTTTTGGGAGAACTAAAGATTATTAATGTAATTGAGCGCAGTCAGCGTCTCGGGCACCCTTTTCTCTTACGTTTCGAGACTAAAAGCCTTCCGGATTGGTTCAAGCGAAACACTAGTTACTGGTAAAGGAATGCTCTTCTCGTTTGTTATTATTAATGTATTTATAGCAACAACTTTAAAGGACGCATATCGTAATCATGCTTTTTTATAAAATTTGATGATGATTACGAAAACAATACGAGTTTTTCGAATAATAATTTATCTAGTTCTTCAGTAAAATAATAACTGTTTTTTCTATCTTTAATTTTAATACGTTTATTCAATTTATCGCTAAATAAGTTCAAACCGAGTGAATTATGTAAGTTTTTTTATTAAAAAAACAATTAAAAATATGTGTAAAAATATCCAGTAAATTTGATTCGACAGATTTCTACGTTACGTTGTCAAATAATTTATTTAGTGGAAAAGTGGATATTGCATTTCAATACACATTATTTTTGTTGACTTTAATATTCTCTAAATGTATATATGTCTAATAAAAATCTTTATAGATTAGAATAGAGTAATAACATATATGAAATGTATATACGTATACAATATACATATGTATATTGTATACGTATATACATTTATACGTATATACAATATACATATGTAATATACAATATACATATACGTATGACTTTTGTATATACGTATACAATAGTCAGTCTAATCTCTATGTCAAAGCGCAATCTTTGTCCTTATTTTTATCTTCTCAGTAAAGTTTTCGTTATCACTGCAACCGCTAGAGCTCGCGTCTTAAGCCGCGTTTAAAAGGTAGAGGCGTACGTAAATTTCATTTACCGCTGGAAAGTGCCGAGCATCGGCTCCAACGCAAACTCTACTTAATTACGCACATAAATTGAAGTGCTCTTACCTATACGATGGATGTAGCCACATTTAAACTCGTGAAATATTCTTGCTAATTATTACATAAAAAACTGCACTGCTTTGAAAAAATATTATATGAGTTTTTTTTTAATTTTTTCAATAAAATTTTAATTTTTTTTTAATTTCAAGTTTTGCAAACAGCCAATAATTTCTAACTAGACTCATTTAGATTTTAAAATAAGATTTAAATTACCACTTTCTATAAACATGTTTAATGCTCTCAGGTGAAGTAAATTTATCGATTTATTCAATATGATATCGGTAAAATAGAAATTTGAAGAAAATATATTGCGTTAAACGAATTTTATTTAAAAATTAAGATCGATATGTTTAGTAATTTAAATGATTTGTTAGTAAAACTATAATAAATCAGCGGAATAAACGCATTTCAAAGTTCCAGTAAATAATATATTTTAGCAGCTATAAAAAGCACACATTTTAAAACAAAAATATCACAAGCTTGTGAATTTTTACGTATTACTTCTTCAAAGCTACTTACAACTTAATTTAGGAATTTTTAAATTTTTATCGGCGAATTCAAACTTTGTAGACATTGAAACTTAGGCGACTTAAAACCTTCTTCATTGAAATTTTCTTACGTTATTATATTTTTTACATAATATTAAGTATTTTAAAAGCTACCAAAAGTAACCTTTTTTTTAATTGGTTATGGGTTAAGTGACAATAAGACCGTAGATGGTGAAGCGAGTCCGCCCAGAATACTTCTGGCTCATTTAAGTAGCAAAGCTGTTATGGCGGCAGATTGATATTGAGGGTGGTAGCAAGTCAGATCGATTCGAAAAACCCTACCACCATTCAGACTCTACTACTCCTGTGGCCCGCGCATCGAAACCACTGCGACACGGGGTACTAGTGCTACTAGTATATTCATATAATTACTTGTAACTTGATTTCGGTTTCTAGACTTACAAGGCGCTTGCCTAAGGTCTATGTTAACGAATATTTTTAGTTTTTTTCACTAACCGCATCATAAATTTTGCCAGGATTTTGATTGTGTGACATTTCGGATTATGAACTAATTTTCACATCTCTTTTGAAATGTACACGCTTATATTCGATATTAATGGACCCGGCGATATGAGTACAGGCTAATAGTAAACGACCGTCGTGAGTGGTGAACAACTCATAATTACCCACGAATTTCTTATTGTATTAATTTAATAAAATCTTAAATAATCTTGAATGTTTTGCTATAGCGACATCTAGTGGTCATTTCTTAAACTAAATACAAGATATTTAATTCCATGGAAATGCTTAATTTTTCTGGTACAATTCAGGAAAAAATTTATCCGAATTGAATCCAAAGATATTACAATATAAGGAAAATCTTTTACTCCCTATTCCACACGAATCTTTCATTTTCGATATAAAACCTACCCTAAACGTTATTCCATAAATATGTGAGTTGCTTACCAAGTTTCATGAAAATCTGTATAGTAGTTTTATCTCGATTAACAAAGCAACAGATAAAAAATGAAAAAAAAAATTATCACTCCTACTTTCTCCAAAAAAGTTAATTTCAGATGAAAATTGAAAAAAATATTCGATTGTTACAATTTGAATATATAGAATTATTTGATTGTTATTATTTTCACAAAAAAGGAAAATATTATATAAGTCATTTAGTGTAATAAAGGCAGTGTAAAGTATGTGAACAATAGAGAAACGTAAACCATAAAATTCTCTAATGGCTTTCTTCGTCTATCAAATCCATTACTTCCTTCAAAGTTTCCAATAAAAATGCTAATGGACTGTCTACACGTCGTTCGCGAATTGAGACGGAAAAATAGTTTACTCTAAGAGTTTTACTGAAATACTCACCGAACATGACGACAGAGCTCTTAGTAATTTTCTTTAGATGAACGAAAGAGAAAAATCATTGATATAGTAAATAAACACACGAACATAATAAGAACACGAAATAATAACAAAAAAAACGATTCTTAAAAAAAATTTAGACAAAAAACCTTTTTAAATTATCACATTCATTAAAGAAAAAACAAAAGTTATAAATAATGCCTACATAGCCTTTTTTACATTATATATACTTGTGCTTGATCACGACGACGATAATCCTACCTGTTCCAGCCGGAAGATAGCCTTATAAGGGTAACTTTCTGTGGTGTATCGTACGTCATTAGCTACTAATACCAGCGATCGACAACCACGCCGCCGCATGTAATGTGGGGAGGTCACCGCCGCATCAGTCAGTAGGAGGGCACTGGCCAAAATCCGTCGGTGGTGCAACTTATTAGAACCATGAGTCGCATTATATTGGTTCCCCACCTTTCAAATAAACTTAACCTTTTGCACTCGAACGGTGACGCACTCATCACTCGATATGACCCCGCAATTCGATTTCTGAGTATTGATCAACAAAAGAGATGCCTATCGTGTGCAGTATTGAAATGTAAACATTTTATACGACAACTTGTGTATTTAATCATTAAAAGGTAAACGTAGAATATGAGTAAAAGCGTTATAATATTCCTCAATACGATGACTTGTTGACGCGAAAATTTACTCTCTCGAGTGCAAAGGGTTAAGACAAACACCAGTACACTGTGTCCCTCAAGATCTACACCACCTGATGATAAATGAACATGTTTACGTGTGACGGTAAATCGCGGTCGCAGTTTTTGAACTTACTAGGAAGATATTTCTATATATTATTTGTATGCATAATAACGTCAAGCAAGGTTCCCATACATAAAATTCATTTACGTCCATTATGCGGCGCATCATTCGCAGGGCTGTATCAAAGCGCGGATTTTTAATGTGACGCGAAATAAGAGTAAAAAAGGCATATTAAGATAAGAGCTACCTTTGAAGGATATCGCAGCCGAAAAGAGTAGACGATGACACTCCACGGCGACGGGTGGCTCGGCTTTGTATTGTTCGTCACTCGACATGTGTACTCCTACTACACTCGCATTCGAGTTCAGTACGGAATGGAAAAGTACGAGGTTTTAGAATGGAAAGCGCGCGCAGGAAGTGGAATGTAAAAAATACGCTTCCGTGTGTTTTGTGTTCGTGGCGTTGCAAATGGAGCGTTATTTATAACTTTTTGTACATGAAACACAAAAGGGAAACTAATTTTGTTATTTAACGTTAAACTTACATACATTTTTAGACGTTTGTCATTACGAATCTGTTTTAATTTGGTGCATTCTTATTGTATTTTGTTAAATTACAAAAAAGTCGAACGCCTATTATTTTGCAGATCCTTAATCGAACGCTGTGTCGTCAAAATGACGAGTTCCGTAAGTAGTGTTAAGTTTTTAAATGGCGAACATTAAGACAAAATTTTCGACATTAATTATATTATAATGTCGTATAAAAATTTCGATGTCGTGCTGTCGAATGCATTATATGCCACGTGTAGTGGTAAAATGTATTGAGAAAGTAATTTAGTTGCAGCATTCGCGATTAAAAAGCACAAAATAGCAAATAAATTTATTGTGTTTTATTGAGTCATTAAATTTTAATAAATAACGCTTGGAACATTAACCTTTTTACATGTGCGTTAGATTTACTTCGATGGGATAAACAGCGCAAAACTTTGCACAAGAGATAATTTGAAAGGCCTTGTTTTTTATGTTGCCATAATTTTTCATTAATTTCGTTTTTTTTTTACTTCTTCGCTAAGACAATTTTCCCAAGTGTATTTATTAAACATAAAAAAAAACATTTCAAATTTCTGTGTTTAATTACATTTGTATAAGTAATTTTAGTGAGAAAAAACCATAATAAATGTCTTTATAAATTTATTAAACGTTGTCAGCTAAAACGGAACGTCGAT
Source organism: Pharmacophagus antenor (assembly GCA_018245475.1). Taxonomy (NCBI): domain Eukaryota; kingdom Metazoa; phylum Arthropoda; class Insecta; order Lepidoptera; family Papilionidae; genus Pharmacophagus; species Pharmacophagus antenor. Next base: position 35,312 of record DWQX01000140.1, read on the forward strand.
ATAAGGCAATTTTTTAAATATATTTTAGAGCACGTCAATAAAGTTACGTTTATTCTATTGGCAGTATGCGCACTTCTGTTAAGTGATCTAATATAGCGAGTGATCCAGAACCGTTCCGAGCTGCACTTTTACCTAGTTTGATGTTTTCAATCCTAAGTGATACTTCTTGCATACACACCACATAATGCGTAGCTCTAACTATGAAATTTTTACATCTAATTGTCAAAAGTATAACAAAGGGTGAAAGTTTTCTCAAAAAAAAAAAAGAATATCTTGGTTTAAAAATTGGGCCAATGATAAGATAACACGCTTGTTTCTAAGGAGTTGTTCTTTGTGAGAAGATAGCAACCAAAGAAGAAGAAGAAGACATATCTGGTTCGAAACAGTGTGGAACTTCTCTTGTAGTATGCACATCATTAGATTCCTCACATCACCTTGATAGTAAAAATAGCACGGTATTATTAGGTTTGTTAAAAATTACAATGTTTAAATCGCTTGTTGATAAAAAGAAATGCTGCAAAGATCATTAGTTGATATAAAAAGAATTTATAAGCACAATCATTCCGACAAAACTACAATAACGACGCAGAAAGATAGATTTTTACATTTTATGATATTTATGAATCTGCAGAATATGATTATCGGTTCAAGTTTTATTTCAAAATTTTATTGAATTAAGCAGCCGTGTAAATAAGGTAAGCGGATAAACTCGAAAAAATCGGATTAAATTTCACGAAGACATGGTTTAAGACGATCCTGTATGTTTCTGTTTCTGAACATCTTTTTGGTATAAAACGCAGGGTTGCAATTTCATTATTGTTGATACAGTTTTGCATGCTTTTTGAAAAGATATTTTAAAGTTTTATAAATTTTTTTGTCTTTGACACGAATCATTCACGACATTCCTTTCTAATATTTTTCATTAAAATATTGTTTAAGATTTTTCATTCCTTATACAAAATTTCGTAGTTTTTGTGAGATAAATCCAAGTAAATACTTGTCAACAAGATTGTTATAAAATAGATGGACGGACTTGGTATGCTTGGTGAAATAATGTTTATAAAATAGGAGTATATTTGTGAATTCCTGTTCGTGATTTAGGAAGTACGTTAAAAATTTGAAAAAAGAATTCTTAGAAAACGTAAGCTCTAGTCTTTTCAACTTAAGAGTCTACAGAAAGAGCTTGCATTTAGTGAATGGACATTCACAATTGTGAACTTGAAGCTGCAAGCATGCATTCTGCACTTTTGGCAAATGCAAGTCGTTTTGATGTTCAAATATTTAAAATGACATTTCTAGGCACATTTAGAAAGTCATTCCATTTTCTTACTTCACTTTGTGTCTGCATTTTGTCGTGAATCATGAACCAGACATAAAAAAATAAGTGAAAACACCAACGGAGGTTTCAAAGGCTCCAAGAATTTAAAGACTTGCCGTACTTACATTACTTTTTGACATGCTATGTAAAAATAAAAAGTGAAAAACACATTTCGGGACGACTATCTATCTATTCGAATTTACAGAGTATGAATTTCTTTAGTATTGCGGTATTATGTGAGTTAAAAATATTTGAACGAATGTTGGTTTAATACACATATAAAAGTTTTAATATGAACAATTTTAAGTTTATTTGAAGTGGTAGACGACAAAACTATTCACAGGAGCACCATGATTCACACAGCGTTGTTCGACATAACTTTTCCATTATGAACGTAACTGGCAATGAGCTGGCTATATCTGTCATAGAAGTAATAGGTTTGCCCTAGGTGTTTCGGCTAAGAAAACCCACCATTTACACTAATTTACTCGTACAAGTATTTCTAGATGCAGCGTACCGATACAGCGTACAGCTCGATAGAATAATTTATATTCATCCAACTTAGAACCTGGAACACCCCTCGACAATGACTTACTAGTTATTAGAACATACAATATTCCCAACATACCTATATAAAATGATTACTTATATAAAGGTAATTGTACGGACATTATGTCCAACTTGTGTAGATTTGATAAAAATAAAAAAGTAACTTTCACTTTAAAATTATTACAACACTTTATTATTACCAAATAAAAGAATACTTAAATCAAGAAATAAATCAATTATTGATCTGATTAATAAATAAGCTTTTAAAATTTACTATTAGCCGGAACGCAGGCGATTCGTCAGTACGACCGTAGTCAGAGCCAATCTGCTTCATCAATATGGCCGCCTCCGACGACCCACTCGACTTTTCGCTAGGATAACAGCTGTCATCCTCGTTCTTGCGCCGTCATATGTATATTAGTGAATTGTTAAATACACAAATTAGACGATCAATTCTTATAACTAAAAATACTAATTTATGAATAATCGCAAAAGTTATAATAATTAGGAAGTTAGTGTTTAGGGCATTAACTATTTTACCTGACATTGAGGTTTCATTATTGTCAAAGCGACAATGCTGAAATAGGTAAATGTATGTTTTCACCTTTTTAATCTTGACCAAATTGGAGTTACGATGTGGCTAACGAGAGGAATACCCGAATAGTGGCGTTTATTTAGAGACGCCTATGTCCATTGAGAGTAATACAGCATGCTATTCACGACGATGGTGAAGTGGTATAAAACACAGATGTAAAGAATTTTGTTACAAAGATATTTTAATCAAACAAATAATTTACTAGCCCGTTTGTGTAATAGTAGTAACCCTGCCTCTTACACCAGAGTTCGCGGGTTACATTACGCACAGGACAAATATTCATGTGATGAACATTTGTGTTTCTTCTGCGTCTGGTTCGTAATACAAATTTAAGTATATATTTTTAAATATCTGTGAATGTATATCGGTCTCTGATAACCCAGACCACGGATGCTTGGCTACCTTACTTGGGATCAAAATACTGTGTGTGAAAAATGTCACAGATGTCCCAGACAAATGTCCCAGAAATAATAACAATAGTTCAGAATAAATGGCGCACATTAATTACATGAGAATTAGCAAGAATTAATTTTTACGAACTCATATATTTTATAATAGATTAGTTTAATTGCTAATTTATCATATGTAATTTTTTGAATAGAAGCAAACTCGTTCATTTAATTTTTCCAAAGGGCAAAACTTTTTTTCATTATAAGTCATTATTTTGTGGCGATAATTTATTTTATTAACGTATATTGTGCGTCGGTTATGTTTTTTTGTTTATTCCAACGTTGTAAAAACATTCATACACACAGTTACTACACATTAATCGCCTTAGTATTTCTTATCTCTTTTCATGTTCATGTTATAAAATCTTAGAAACAAGTCTGTATATAGTACATTCAAATATATGTCCGTGAACTAAAACATTTGTTAAAGATGGCGTACAACTTTATGTATTAACACACGCTGTTAAAAGTTATATGCTTGTTATACAGTTCTATTTTATTTTATTAGGTGTTACGTACACATTTAATAAACTTTATCACTGTCATATCACTAAAGCGAAGTAATGAAATTTAAGTGCTAAAATAAAACGTAGATAAAATTCTTTACTGAGTTAAAGGAAGCTTATAATTACGACCTGCGGATAATTAGGTAAAGTCGTTTAATATGTTCCACATAACGCAATTATAACTTTATTGATTACGTCAAAAAATTTAAAACGGTTTTTACTATTTCTGAAACGAAAGTAGGTTGAGTCTCCTTTTGGATTGCAGGATATACAATGGTTTTCTTCTTTTCACTTGTAAGAAATGTTCGGAATGCGTATATATATGTTACAGTCGTTGTTTCTGTGAAAACATCAGAACATTGTTAAATAGTAGGTATAATACAAAGATAAAGCAGTCCTTTTGTAAATTATTTAAATAACTCTTACACTATCTATATTCATGCGGCCGAATGAATATGGAACTATTTTAACAATAGAAAGTCCGATGGTTTATGATAGAGAATATCTCTGTCTTTGCATTGTTTTACATTAACTTTATTGTATAGCCGCATTGATAGAAAAATAATATATATTTTTGTTTAATGTGAAGGAATAATTGTAAAAGATCTTTTACTACTTTTGGTGTATATTTAAGAAACCATAATAGTACTAAGAGCTAATTAAACTCTACGTTTTATACATTAATTTAACTTTTAGTTTTGAACATAAGCGTCGATAAATTTTTTTCCGCAAGGGGGCACTTAACCTCTATTTCACAACATAAAGAAAATAAAAAAAAGACTACACGTTTAAAAATATTGCGTTTATATTTGCTTCGACTTTACCACTGATTATACGATACAATTGAATAAGTCATCATTGGACATAAATTAAGATACAAAATGTAAAAAACGGTTAGTACTTTATTTATTAAACAGTGTATTGTGTATTAATTTTGTGACAGTAAATATTCTATAAATAAATAGTTATTTTACATATACCCCTAACAAATACTCACACAAATTCACCATACATATAACGTTATGTTATTAATATTTATTATCGAAACTTGTAGAACAGAGTCTGACGGCAGATGCGGTTCTTCTGAGCTAATATTAATCACATTCACCGACAACGCCGTCTTGTCTAATTATATGTAGGTGTAATTAGAGTAGACAATGTTTGAGCTGCTTAAATAATGCTATTATTAATTTCAATTATTTTATTAAACAATGAGATGTTCGTAAATAACAGATTTATAATTTATTATTGCGTAATATGTTTTTTTTTCATTCTATTATTTAAGTGTGTTGCATTATGAACTTTTTCTTATCATTACAATGTTGATAGTAAATAAGATATTATTATGGTGGCGATATTTCACCTAACATATTGATGTTCCTTCGTCGATTTGATACGATGGCTTATTGTAGACAGAAAGAATATGAACCAATTTAAATATCAGAAGTGAAAATTCAGTTACTTAGTTTCAATCCTTAAAAACAACAGAAGTGAACATCGTATGTACGCAGTTGATTCGAAAGGAGATTGTACCAAATGCACGTTTAGACATTTTACCGCCATCTATTTCAAAACTATTGACCTAAATAATGGACATGCATACTGAATAAATGTTTACAAGGCGGCGTCATGAAACGAGACTAATTAAATAACTAAATTATTTGTGATATTGCTAAAAAAACTCTTGGTCGATACGAATATAACGATATCAAATTAATTTTAGGCATTTAATGATACATGAATATACAGGTACACTTGTTAAAATTTCAAAACACGTATATTTGTGTCAGTTATACAAATAAATAGTCGGTTGACTTAAACAATTATCAGAAGTGGGCGTCGGCTACAATGCATGGCGTTAGCGCTTGAATGAACACCTAGGATGCGGCGACTCACTTCAATTACAATGAAGACGCTGTTCGTGAGCCTGCGGTGTATGCAATTATGACTGAACGTCGGCATCGCGCCTCACTCCATCTCCGTCAGCCATTGTACAGTGACTGTCTGCATTATCCAGCTATTGATTTTGACACCAAAACTCGAAAATAAAAGTTTGGTTTCAGTTTCACGTGTGAATCTGTGTTTATTTGTTTACGGCGTTGTTCTTCCGAAATATTTCGATCTAATCCATTATTTTTTATAATTGTTTCGTACATTAGACACCTTATATATTGAAAGTAAAACAAGTTTTTTTTATTATAATAGGTTAACATTTGACCTCAATTTCATATGTCATTGTTACAAGGATGAATAGGCGTTAGTCCATTATACTCTGGCTTTCATATGTGTGACTGAGGGAACACAACAATGCCGTTATGGCGGCAGATTGCAATGTAAACTCCTTTGCTGTGTCCTCAGAATCGTAAACCTACGTGTTACAAGGCAAGAGGTTAACCAATGTACCACAGTGCTACATAGTAAGATAAATGACTTCCCAGTTAAAACTTTTATATCTCAATTTTTATTCTTGAACATTTTGAAAAGTATCAAGGAACGCCTGCAAGTCATTTTGACTTGCAAAAGGCGTCTAAAGAAATCTCAAAGGTATGTAGAATGTACAGACTTTGTAGTTGAGACCTGGTTTCTTCAGGTGTGAATGGCTATTCACTAAAAAAACACGTCTTTTCTTTACTTCACACTATTCTAAAAAGCCAAAAACTTCTCTATAAGGCTGTTCGTTCAATGTTTTTAGGATATTTTCAACTAGATATATTTATATAAGATATACTTAAGAAAATTTATAATCAATGTATTCACGAGGTTCCGGAGTGTTAATGAAACGAAAACTATGTTTAAATATTTTTTTTATTTAACAACTTTATAACAAAGAATACCACTAAAATGTATGTACAGTAAATATACACAGGAAAAAATTTATGTAACATACAATCACAGGGAGATTGATAATTAACATGTACTAAAATTTTATTCCTTCTTATAATTGATTAAGATGTACAAAAAAAATTATTTCAAAATAATTCCTTTCAAGAGATTCTCCCGTCAGTGTTATATTTTTATCATAACGTGATTAAATTAGAGAAGCTCTAATTAAAAGATTCCATGATAAAAGTGCCCTTCACTTTCGAGTCTCAAACTATTGCAAGTACAGAAAAATTGGAGAGAGGGTTCTAAATGGATGTCGTAGTGTTTACGGCGGGAAGAAAAAAATACTCTCCATATTTTTTTTTCTCTATACATGCTGTAATTAATGTAAATTTCCGCGGGGCTTGCGAATAAGCGACAGGTCTTTTTTTTTTTGTAAACCCGCGAACACGAGTTTAGACTACTTCCGGTGCGAATTAATTAAGCTAAGCACCAAAAATTTTGAGACTTGCGTAAGGACCTTGCAATTTTTTTTGCGAAAATAATTTCGCGGAGGCTCTTGAAATGTGAATTCGTACATGCACTCTTTTGTCGTGAGGCATCGACGCGGCGAAACTATTTTTTAAATTATTTAACGGGATCATTGTTGAAATGTTGATTCAATAATAATTTATAAATACATATCAGGAATATTTTTAACATATAGTACTCAGTTCGTGAGATAGATAGCTAAATAGCATAATAGTATGGGTTATCAAAGATTAATTTACTCGTGAATACTGATATTTTTAAATGTATACCAATATGTATGTAATAACCAGAGACAGAACAAACACAAAGGATCACATGTAAATTGTTATCCTGAGTAGGAATCGAACCCGTGACTCTTGTAAGAGACTGGGTTACTATCATTACACTAACGTGTCAGTCCAATAGCAAATTGACAAATTGATTTATTATTAACAAGGTTTATATAAATAAGATGGGTGATTGTACGCTACCAAAATATAATGCCTTTATGTATTGCATACACGTAATATTTTTATGTTCAAATTACAATTTATTATATATCATTTTTTTTCTGCTGACAATATTATTACTTATGACAACATTATTTTTGATTTAAAATTACGATTATTTTCATGCATCGATTAAGAAAATAGGTATAGAGTCAACTGAGGTATACATTTGACATTTATTTGTTGTTTAACACAATGTTATATTGGATAAAGGCCGATAACTACGAATTTTGCAATTTGATTTATAGGTCACGGATACTGAATTTGTTGAAATAACATTCTTAAGACAATGACCTTTACGTGTTATATATTTAACAGTGAAAAGCAAATCATCATACTAAAAACTTTTTCAAACTTTAATAAACAACAAAAATTCTGTAATAAAAATTTGATTCAATAGCAAAGTGCAAGTATGCGGTTTAATGTTCATCTTTGAAAGAACATTCACTAAATAAGAGTTCTTTAGGGATCGTTCTATATTTTCTCATAACTTGGAAAGATGCAGAGCTTTCTAAGATATCCCTTTTTTCTTTTTCTATCATTAACTTTTCCTCGGAGTGCTCTAGCAAGATTTCGTAAATTGCTACCGCATTTAAGTGAGAGTATTCACTAAAAGTAAAACTTGGTGCATTTAATTTAAAACAATACGTAATTGAAACGTAATAAAAATATTATGTTTTAAATACAAAAATATCTAAAATGTGTATATTACGTGATACTTTAAAAATAAATAAATAAAATAGAAAAGGGGGTTAAAAATGTGCTAATTAATCAATCAGGCGTGTGTGTCACTTAAATTACAAATTATTTCAAATTATGTGTATATATGTTCTTTTAATTTATAATTCCTACAAATAAATATTTATTGCCGTAACTTGGTAAATTCATCACGTAAGAAAGTTAAGTATGATTATATTTTTTTAAATAAACATTTATGACAATAATACTTAGAATTTCTTAATTTAAGGGATTATAATATTAAGAAAGTTGTTCGAAAATTCATCAAGACGAAAAGCTTTTGTCAAAGAAGTATTTACGAATTCATATCAAGATCATATGACTTGGTTCAAAGGCTTGGTTCGAAGGGTAGGAACACAACTGTGACTATTACCCGATTGCTTATTTTCCATTTGGTCGTTTATCTAGCTTCAATACGAAAAAATATGAACTTTTTTATCGATTTCACGTGAAGCGTGTTCGCTCAGAACACATATGTCTCTTACATGTTTGACAGCCGGAAAACAGCAATGCTGTTATGGCGGCAGGTTGGCATTGAGGGTGGTAGCTATCTAGGCGGATTCGCACAATCCTACCACCATTCAAACACCAGTAGTCACGTGGCCCGACAATCGAACGGACTATCGGACTTTCGCGAAACAAGGCAAGCGGTTAAACTACTGCATCACGGAGGCAGTCAAATGATTGACGATATAAGCTACGATAACATAAACCAATACTTTTTTATAGCTAGCGCTCATGATTGACTATAAAAAATTTCTTTAATGCTTACACTTTCATTAAGGACTAGAATAGAATGAAAATTCGATGCATTAACTGTTCAGTTTTTGTTTCTCTTTAGATAAATAAATACTGGTTATGTCTTGAATGATTGTATTATGCTTTAAAATTAGACATAGCTTAGTAACCGTTGCGTTTCATTCTGTCCAAGCGTCACGTTCGAGTTTAACAAATCCAATTTTATACTCAAAAGGAATTCTCTTTGTGAAGAATATCGAGATGCCGCGTTGGGCGGTATTGGCAATTGTGCTGAACGTTACAAATCGTACCTTCACGTTATTTAAGCTTTATCATGCTTGAGGCAATGTGTAAACTACATATTGGGATTTGTAAAATATTGTGTACAAATTTCTAAATCCTCTTTTTTAATATTGGTTTTTGGTATGAGACGAAAATGGGGCCGTGGATAATGAACCATGCTCGCAGAGAAAACATCTGGCACTATCACATATATGACCGTTGTAACACAGCAAATGCTATTATGGCAGCAGATTGAAATTGTGGGTGAGCTAATCAGCTGGGTTCAAAAACCCTTACTACCATCCAGACTCCTGGGACCTGGGAATAGAAACTGGGATCTTCACAATGAAGGGGGTAAATCACTCCGCCACGGAGGCAGTTAAAGATATTGAAATTAAATTATCTTCTTTCTCATTTCTTTTAATGAGGTGCTCTTGAAACAGAACGTTAAGTTTCGTCAGTTTTATAAAAAAAATACACTAAGTATAGATTTCCTCGAACAAAATCATAATCTTTTACGTTTTCAATATAAAATTTCATTAAATTAAATGTGATGTCGTGGATTTATGTACTTAATGTCCGCAAGAAACATGTAGCCCTATAGAGTTTAGTAATTAATAAAATATTTAAGGAGACTTAAGTATACTGTACGCGGTAGCAACCCGGTTTCTCCATGTCTGAATAGCCATTCACAAGCGCGTTTCTTTCTTTGTACAAGCAGAGGGAATAGCCAGCGATGTCTTACATTTATATATGATTTTTTTTTATCCTATATCTTTGACTTTATTCAGTTTTTAACGCTATTTTATACTTAAAATTTGTATTAGATGATATCTTTTAAGAAATAAATTTAAGAAAAACTCAAATTTTTGACAAAAATTTTACTTAAACATTAACTGAAAAAGGCAAAAAATTTACACAGATTATTAACTAGTGTAATAGTAATTTTTCCTATTTTTGTTAAGTACATTTTTCATTTTTACAGAGTCGACAATTAAAAATTTCTATTTTAACTTCTTTGTGTTTCCCTTTTCTCATTAATTGAGGTCGGGTGGACTCACTCTTCTGCGCCATAACAATTTGTCTTAGGTTATCGGGGCCAATAGGGCTTGGTTGAGATCTCTTTTTATTTTCGACCACTAAATTGAACAGGGACGGCCTTAGGTAAAATTTCATTATAAAATATCAACAGAATCGCACAATGTGAACAGAAATTAACAGGCTCAAAAACTATATTCCTACCTTCTCATTCCTGATGCTGAAAAAAAATGTATGTAATACAGATGGCAGAAATATTGTACAAACTTATTTCTTTAAAAGAACCAAATTCCATTATTATTATATCTAGTAGCAAGCCCGACGATTGACTGCAAACTAGTTATCTCTAAAGATGTTTCGATTACCCCGTTAATTAACCAATTAAAATGTTTTTGAATTGGCGTAAACATATATTTATAAATTCTTGCTGGAGTATTATTCAGAATGTAAAGAAAAGCTATTTATCTAGTACTTTTTTAATACATTGTAACTGCTGCATACAATAACATTACTTTAAACATCAAATATTTATTTATGCCTGCTTAATGTAAAACATTGAATTTATATAATTTACCTTTGAAGAATGTGAGAAAACGTAATAACTTTCTTTAATATGAGACGGTTCCTTAATTTATTTCTTAAATGTCTCGCGTATTTCATAAAAAGTATTAACGTCAGATTTTATATTAAACGTACGGGCGAAATACTTAATTTTTAGCTTCTCCCTCATAAATGTGGGTTTCATTGGTTTAACGCGTTCGTCGATGGTATCTTCGATTCTTAAGAGCTTGACCGATTTAATTCATCATTGTCACTTAACATCAGGTGAAAACGAGGTCAAGTGTTAGCCCATAACCGATAAATGCCAAAGAAATTCTGCTGTAAATCAGAACTGAAAATCTTTACTGAGTACCAATAATACTTGAGTTTATGAACAAAAAAGTTATAACATCGTTTATAAAGCAGTGAGTGCCCTCCACTGTAAAAATGCTTTGATCCGTATAACAAGAGAACTGTTATCATATTAACTCGTATTTTCATTACTGGCTTTCATTCCTCCGATTTCATTTTTATGTTATATTTCTCTATTTTGTCGAATAAATCATTACTGATCATCATATTGTGTGTATTTGTGTTATGTTTCCACCATTACTTTCTTTCTTTACAAACATTATTTAGTAAGTTTTTCGTTTAGGGTGGTAACTAAAATTTATGATGACGTCAGTTATTCATACTTTAACATAAGAGGGTGATGAAACATTTTTACAAAAGTTATGCATCAATAAAATGTTTTCGTATTCCCGCATAAGCTTTACGACATTAGATTTATGAATTTATATTATATTATTATTCCTTTTCTAGGCGGTAAATTTTTTTGGTGCAAATAGTCGTTCAATTATATTTAGTGCGTCTATGTTTTTTTAAGAATCGTTGATGCAACATTATATTTATATTTAAGTACTTTGTGGCAATTTATGTTAATGGGGAGATATCATCTAATGCCTTAGAGGCATATACAAACCATGTGTCAGTAAAAAAAAATATTTAAAATTCAGTTTGTGTCCATAAAACAAGTAAACTGATTATAAATTCTTTGATGTCTTATGTCTGCACATACACTATAATTCATTATTTTTGTTATTACAGTTTTACTTATTATACATAAGAGAAAGGTATATACTTAATATTTAAATAAATCTAATAAAGGATTTAAGATGTTAAATATCCTATTTCGTTTAAGAAAAAAGTTGTTCGTTAGTAATGAAATGAATAAAATAAATAAATAACTTTTGTATCACTGAAAGGTAAATAGTTTTTTTTAGGTATATTTTTAACTAATCTGATTAGTGTTGTTTTTTAAAATTAATGTTTCTCTCGTTAGTGTTTTTAATATTTTATGTTTCATATTACTGCGTTGATATACATACATGTTCCGGACCATAGTTTTAAAAAGGGCAAGGGGACAGCTAAGATTTAGGCTAGAAATGGATCAGGTTGGTGTGTGCCATGGTAAATTGTCCTCACCACTAGCCAAGGAAGCTATATATATTAGCAAATTTATGCGGTGGCTTGAGTAAAATGTGTTTTTTATTTATACATTAGGATAGTATGGGGCTGACATAGCCATAAATGGCTTTAAGCCTGTATAAAACTAAAGAGATATATATACTTATATACTTGTTCCTTTAACCACACTAAGTGGGATGACGTAATGAAGAAGATTTATTCCTGGGTAATACACATATACTTGTCGCCGTCAAATTATAGATTAGTATAGATAGCTTGTTATATAAAACACCATGTCTATTTCTTTTACTAAAACTACTCAAGAAATTTTAATCAATAGCAAATGTTTCAATTCGTTAGTTTTAAATTCTCAATGTAAGTAACTTCATATACTTTTCCCTGTGCCGGTAGCGGCGTCCGTGGTTGCAGTTTCAAATAATTCAGCTGATTGGATGTAATCTTGCGGAGAAAATACATGAGGGGTACTAGCGTACCGCGCTTCACTACTATCACTATGATTGCTCCAACGTTCACTTAGAAAATGAGATTCTTTGTACATTGCAGTTAAAATCATATAATTATTGCACGAAAACTCATCTCTACATTTTATTGATACGACATAAAAATTATAAAAAGAATTACTGTACTAATAGAATGAAGTGAAGGCCTCCTATAAGTGTTTTCTGACTTCAGAAAATGCTACTACGTAAGCTAACTTGAATAGTCTGAATTTCGATGTGATTTCATTATTATTTAATATTGTTTCTCCATTAGAAATTAAAACATTTTTTTTCAATGATAATCGTTTGCTTCGTAAAAATTTTAAAAATATATTATAATTATAAATAAAATTAACATTTTATAATACACTGTTTGAATAGACTCTTTTTTATAATTTTAGATCAAACATTGGATCCAGACAAACCCAAACACAAACAAACCCATATGATGCTAAGGGACATATAATCGTATTCTAAAAGCAATGACGTGCTAGTTGTCGTCACAACACATGGTGTTCGTCGTCTTGAGACATGAAATATGTTGTTACCCCAGTAATTTTACTGGCTACAGAGCTATGATGATCACAGTTCTATTTAGTGGTTGCAACAAGTACCGTGTTAACAGATTTACCAGCAGTAGACTCTAGTTTTGTCCGCAATTAAAAATAAATTAGATCTTTTTATTACCAAAATGCTAGTAACAAAATATAATAATATTTTTTTAATCCACCGAAAATGGAAATAACACAGAATTTCAAGTCGCTTCGAGTTGAATGCTAATTAAGCTAAACATGAAAATTTTCGGGACGGGAATGCTGTAAGTGCTAAAATTTTTTAAAACAATTCCACGCTGCGTTAATTAGGTGACATTTTCGTACACGTTTCTGAATCATAGGAGCATAATATTATAATTAGTGACGTAACTTTTTTTTTTCAATAGAATGTCGTACTTAAAACTAAGATGTTTACAATTATTTTTCTTTACAGAATGTCCAAATTTTGTTCAACATTATTCAAACAGTATTTTGGCATTTATTCATTAAATTTTTCAAGTTTTATGAACATAGCTTACATTGAATGAATTGGTTTTAGTATACTTAATATCACTGAAACTTCGGTGAAATGGCTTCTGTTATCACATAATGTCTAATGGTTTCTAATAATCAAAGCAACATCTGCAGATCTTTAATTAATATGAATATCTAATTAACGCCGCATGTGTTGCCATCACAAAACTTTCCAGACAACGCCATATTGGATTAGCATACGCCTTATAATATTGTGCATTTTGGATTAACATATTCCTTATATAGTGCATTTCACAAAACATCTTCATAAATTCATTTGTAAGTAATTAGTTGTGAATTTACTTTAATGTATTTTCTTCTAGCAATTTAGTAGATATTGTGTGGTCTCCGTTCAATTACTAACTGAATACTTTTACGCATATTACTCGTTTATTACACATATGTATTAACATATATTGCAAAACCATGCACAAAATGTACCTATATATCTTTTATTACAGTATTTTAAATTTTCCACAAATTTCGAAAATATATTTTTAGCTTTCTTCAATTCTCACTATAACTTGAATTGATAATGAGGGGTTGGAGTGTTAGGTATATTACTTCAATCATTTTGTTAACTTCGTAACCAAAAAAAAAGCGTTACAAATCATATGTATTTTGTTTTTTTGAGATTACAGCTTCATATACATTTAGTATACAATTTGATCAAAATTGATTTAGTTTTAATTTTCATTTTCCTTGAAAGGAGATTCGATCTATAATGTTCTCTGATATAATTCAAGAAATCTGTTAAGACGTCTGAATATTATTAGACGCCTTCAATTTTAGTTAGTGAATTTGGTTTCTGTGGGGTACTATAAAATTATGAATTTAATTTTTATAATGGTCTTTTATTTTGTCTGGTATTTTTACAACTGTACTATTAAAAAAACATTGTAAATCTTTCGAATAGTATTTATCGAAGAACAGAATAACGATTTGTAATCCTTGCTCACTCATACATTTCTAATATTGCACAAAACCGCAGACTGCTCTATTGTTTAGTTCCGACTCTGTAAGCATTAAGCATTATGTTGACGGTACATAAACCAACATCCGACGTTCATTAATATTATAGTCACTTCTTTCACTACACCCGGACGCCTGAAGGTTGGCGGACATAAACAAAACATAGGCGCTCGTAACTTTAAGGTCATCTCAGTAGAAGTCGTAAAATTCTTTCCATTTCCACAGTACGTAACAAGGACGAATCATAAATATGTACAGTCGGCATCAGGTATAGACGTTGCCGGTAAAACATTACATGAATGTTGTATCATAAAACACCATGTTGGCACATTTTAATATATGTAAGAGGGGTCTATAAAGGGGGCCTCACAAGATACATGTTGTATGTATCTTCATCTTGACGAGAATGATTAATGTGAAGATGTACTATCTGCTATAGTACCTGCTAGAAAACTGGCATCGTTCATATGTCGTAGCATAATATAATTCTTAATGGACAGAGGCTCATGTGTTGTCACTTTATGTAAAGGAGTATGCTATGAATGGCATTGAAATAAAGGATTGAAGGATAGAAACTGTGGTAAAATCTTTTATTTAAGTATTTATTACACAGATCTTTGTAGATTTATAAAAGAAAGACATTTAAGACAATTAAACAATTAAAAAAAGTGTTTGGGATATTTATTTACCAATAACTGTCAGCGGTTGCATTTTTAAGCGTGGTATTTTTTTTTTGTGCATTTATAAGAATATGTATCCACAGGTTATTAATATGTACTTCGCATTAACCATTTCTTGAACGAATATTTATATTCTCTCTAAACTATATAAAAATACAAAAGTGAAGCATTTTTCTTAGGCAGTAATGATGTTATGAAAAATCTGATTCGTAAAATCATTCAATAGTTTTTAATTTTTCTAAAAATCCAAACGAAACTTGATTCGAAATAATTTAAAATTTTATTCACTTCAAATCACATTTCGTTGTTAAGCGTAAATAAAACGGTTAAGCTATTGTTAAATGGAGTGTTACCGTTTCGCAGAGACAGTCATTAAAGATTCCGGTGAGAAAGTTTTCGTAAATAAAGAAAACGAATCCTTTCTTTGTTCCGACTGCACTTGAGATCATTAAGATCCTCGTAAATATTTATAGCCAGCACAAACATAATTACTGTTTTGAATATTTCCATTTGTGAAATAATATTATAAGAATAATTGAACACTAAGTATTTTTCAAAAGGTAAATGCTTTGATTTAAGATTGAAGTTTGTTTTTAAATTGCGTGTTTTAGAAAATGTTACTCTGTACTCGTAATCTGTCAATGTTTCACCATAACAGCATTACTGTGTTCCAGCAGTTGTACACGTGAGAGTCAGATGTATTCCGGGCGAACGCGTTTCACCATCTACGACCGTTGTTACTTAACACCAGGTGAAATTAGTCTGTGTTAGTCTGTAACCGATAAAAAAAAACTTTTGAAATGAATATTTTCACTAAGTATTAGTACCTATTTCTTGACTTATGATTCTTTTGTACTATAATGTAAATTTTATTTTACTTAGAATCCTTTGTGATTAACTGAATCACAAAAGAAGAGATCACTCGAAAGAAGAAAGATATTATGGTTCATAAACTTGTGTATACGATTAGACTTGAGCATCATCAGATTTTCTATAGTACCCTCAGCTAGGAGATAGTATCTCAAGATGAAGAAACCAACATTTATTTTGGAGTCAACAAGTGTAATTTGCCCATTACCTCGGAGCCTAATAAGTAGTAAGCCCTTCTTTCAATATTATCGTTCTGTTTCAAAATTATCGTTCTGTAAATTATTTAATGTAGAATACATTAAATATATAATAATATTAGGCATAGAAACACAAAAACGATTTTGTGTTACTATAATATTATTTCCAATTAAAGTGCCATCTGTTGATAAAAATGTATAAACTCAACTCTATACAGTTCGAGCAAGAATAAATATAGTTGTATAATTTGCAAAACACTACCCTCAATTGTTTTGCGTCGAATTTGTTTCAATTGAATTGAAGCCTAGCGCAATGATTAATTTACGTAAACATTAACTTTTACGTACGCTACAAAGTTTTTAGAGCGGCGTCGTGTCCATGAACAAAACATGAGCCACAGTAAGTACACGGTCACCTATCTAAAGCTATCCAAGAAACCGTAAAAATTCTTACAGTAACCATAGAACTGAATCAGTAGATATCATAAATATGTATAGCGGGAATCAGGCATGCGTCGCGTATAAAACGCTACCGAAAATGCGATCTCGTGGGAGACGATGGTGTCACCAAGACGTACAACCCAACTAGATACACTGTTTTTTCGATATCGCGAGGGGAATTTTTGAGAGATATCCTGCCTTTTTGGGGAAGTCAGGATTATGTGGGATATTTGGCCACCAAAACCACCTCGGTGGTCGTCAGCGTTTTTGAGGAGTCGCGGGATCTCCATTCGGAATACAACCGCGAACTAAATACGATAACCGAACCATCAGTGACGAAACAATTTTGAAGAAAATTCAATTTTTTTATATAGAATTTTTATTAAAGCTAAATTTTAAACCGTATTATTTAATTTATTACCAATGGGATAGTATTAGACTTCAATTTCACATGATCTTGAGCGACAATAAGCAAGCTCAGGCACTTTAAAATAATACTGCCAGAAAACAGATATTATGGCGGTAGGTTGATATTGAAGAAGTAGCTAGTCAGGAGGGTTTGAAAATATACTTCCAACGTCCAAGTTTCGTTAATAAACTGGCTATACTACCATTATTTTATTTTTGATACATCTAGTAGCTTAGATCGTTGTCGCGTAGACAGTTTATTTGCCCTTATTTGCATGGAAACGTTTTTTGTGGGTGTCCTTGTTTGTATAGTGGATAGGTGGAGAAAGCTTTCGCGTATGTTGAAGGAAAGGTTGAGAGTCTGCCGTCTTCGCGAGATTTATTTCAATTAAATGTTGGGAATTTATACGAAGTTAAGATACAACTATTTCGCGATACATTAATAGTCATTGTGAATTTTAGGTTTTTAATTAGGTTAACATATATTTTTGTATAGAATTTCCTGAGTTTTTTGAAATCAATTTTTTATTTACAATGGTACTATTCAATAAAGATTTTTTAAGTATAGACGGAACTCATTAATGATATTGAATAAACAAGTATGAATAAGTAATTTACTTGATAAATAAATTGAAAATCAACTAAGTATTAAAATATGTTTTGCCCATATTATATGAAGTTATATCTACAATTTTTGTTTTAATATCTGAACTTAACTTTTATAGCGCACTTTGTAAAGCGCAAGGTGTCTGTCAATATTAAAACATAAAAGAAATATATTTATTTAATACGTTAAAAAGATTCTGCCATATACGGCATGTAGAAAATCCCTTTCAAAAGTAAACAAAATAAAATTCTTCGCTTTTATTAATATTAGCTGTATGGGACACGTCAATTATTAAAATTAAAAAATTGGTGCCTGATTTTTTTTTGTCAAAGTTATATTTTTTCTACATAAAAAGGAAAATAAGGAATCATTAACACTTACACAAATTATCACGGCCTAGAAAGAAAACCATGAAAAATATCCATAAACCTAATATTAAATTAAATACAGTTTTTACTTCGCTACATAATGATTAATTTTTGTTTTATTGAGTCATGGTGTTCTGTAAAGCAACGTTTGAATTAATAAATTCTGTAAAATACGTTGTATGTATTGAAAACAGGTTACCCATAAAGGAAAAAAATAACTTATTAACCCCATTAAGAAGTCTAAAACTTTTTGTGCATTGCCAAAAATTTGTTCAGTTTCACAGTTTTTAATAATTTAGGTAAATGATACGACAAAACTTAAGCTCGCTGATAAGCTAATTAAAAAAATAAATACATCATTTTAGAGTGAAAATTCGTTAAACATTATACACCACACTGGTTAATTAGTATGTTTCCTTAAAATAGGCTTAACGAAAAGTGAGGTTAACGACAATTTTCTCCAACACTAATTAAGTTAAGGCCTAATTGAAAAGTTCCGCACCTGGGGATAGGATGTAATCTGACGAAGAGGAAGTTGTAGCGAAATGAGAGGAATCTTGAAACGATTGTGTAAGATTTATGAAATTCCCTCTTCATGTTGTTATTTGGTGTGACAGTTCATTTATTTAAATTTTGTAATATTTTTTTTTTGTTATAAAATATTTGGAAAAAATTTAGAATTTTACGTCACAACAACAAATGAAGTTAGTTCTGAATGTGTGCCATTTATTAGGTACTTGTTGATAATATATTTTGTTATTTGCGCTAAAAATTAATTGAACAACTGCATAGATTTACTGCTGTCAGTCAACAAATTGTTGCAAGAAAAGACGCTGTCTAACTGATTGTAATGAATGATTATTTCTCGTACTCCAAAGCTTAGACTATGATTCATAAGAATGGGTAATTTTTCAGTCGGCATCTTACGTTTCTTAAACCTTGTATTAAGTATTTATTGAAATATGGTTCTTTAAAACAATATTCTAAAATTGTTTTAACTATGTCGTATATTTATTATTATTTTTATGCAATTGTTAAACTTGTGTAGAAGTATTCAATGAACGGAATTAATTAAAAAATAATGTAAAATGAATAAAAACGAAATAAAAATTTTTCATTCTCGGCATTTGTTTTTGAGTACTTTTTCTACAAGTTCAACTTACTACGTAGTAAAAGCTTGAGTGTTTTCCCGTAAAATTATAAAATGAAACGATTTCTGCGCAAAATCAAACAAAATTAAATGTTTATAAGCTCATATACCGAATTCGTGCTGTTATACAATTATAAACGGAATGGATGACTGAAGTAAATAGAAACAAACAAGCCAGCGTGTGGAACGATTTGTTGTAACGGATAAAATTCAATTTTCGATGTGAGGATTGGATAGCGTCCGAAATAACGAGTTCGAATGGCGTCGGGTCCGAGACTGAATGCAACGTACTCGCAACAATACGCCGACAGACGGTAGCGCTATTGGATATTATTTCTGTTAATACGTTTACTACACAAAACTTTCTAGTACAATACGAAACAAGAAATCTTTATGTCTCTCTCATAACAGAAACTATAATACTTTCTTTATTATATATAACGAAAAACAAATTAATATTTTATTGTTTCCCGACAAAAGGGTAATATGAATTATGATAATGTAATGTAGAAATAACTTACATTAAATTAAACAGATTGACTATAAGAGTATCGATCAATATTTAGTTAATTCATATATACAGTTTGATGAAAAGATTATACATTGCATGTGATTTATCTAAGCAAGTATTGCTCTACATGTCGCGATAGCGTATTAGCAGACCGTCATATTCACGTAAAAAAATGGTCATGTTTGTATTTTGCTATTACCGTCTTATTTTATTACAATGTAGGGAATGAAGTATATTACCAGTATACACGTATATGTTTTTTTTTTAAATAAAACTCAGGTTAAATATTTTATTATAAATTAGAATTAGATGCTTGAAAAATAGAATTGTTATTGAAGTTTTAATAAACTATGCGATGTTACGCAGTGAAGTATATATTACAGTTCATAATTGCTTTGAGTCTCTCAAAGTTGGGAGATCGCAGTTAGAAGTTCAAGCAGGCATGAAATGTTGGTAAGTTGAGCGGCAACAGGCCAGTTAAATACTAACGAAAATACGACCTAAATAAACTAAGAAGTTAGAGAAAAGCACACTTCAACTTTTCTAGTACTTAGTCAGAGATATTCATACATATCAAATTTTATCTGATGTCAAATTCATAAATAGACATGTATTTATTTATTTTTTTACTGTTTGCTTGTGCGAACATGCATATCTTTTAGGAAAGCAGATAGTGTTTGTTGGCTATTTTTTGTTGAAGAGTTTGTGTATCAAAATATTTCTCGTAAGCAAATAAATTTGTAGAAGAATAGGAAATACTCATTTAATGAAATCGTTTGGGTAAATAACGTTTACACATTCTTCCAACAAATGAATAGTATTTTTTAAAAGGTAATAAGAATTGCTTGCTGATACTTTCTCATACATACAAGAGCTACTATCCGGCGAAAGACATGCTTTATTTATACATTCACAGGATGATAGCAACACAAATAAGATGTTAGCTTGGATGTCTTACGCTGTCCGACAAGATATTACAGTTTTATTCCATTTATAGCTGAAGATTGGGAAAACTTTTCGATGATAGACTTCCCGTCCAAATATCACGATGACGTCTTCAATCAAAGAGTGAATAGGCGGTTACTGGGTTAGTGTTTTTTTTAAACTCGTTCCACTGTCATAATAACAATCACATACGTTATTATACAGAGACATAAGTTTTTCTGTCTCTTTCCTTTCTATGCCTGGGTTACTAGTTTATATCTTCACAGATCACTTCAGCATTTAATATTAGGTAGAACTAAAGTTAAGGACTGACTCATAAAAAAAATATGTAGATAGTGTCCCCTTCAAATTTGAAGACGGTAACGTTTGCATGTTGCAAGTGGATGGTAGAAATAGGCATCTGGGAACAAGACTATCTAATATTTTTATTACATAATCAATTAATAATTGAATGAATATGTTGATCACCATTCCGTAATTTATGGTGCAATCACATTAAAGTAAAAAAAGGCGCAGCGGAGTTAATGGCTAATGGAAATGAATTGCACTTCACGTCTGCCTCCAAGTCTAGAATAACTTAGTTGGAAGCTGTCGTAAATTTTTCACTTACCTTTTTAAAACTATTCGTCTTTGTTCAAGTCGGATTAAGATAAAAACTAATTAAAGTTTAATGCAGGCACGAAGTAAGCACGTTATAGATTATAATTAAAACTTTTTCGGTTCTATATCGCGTAAATATTCAATAAGTACGATACCAAATATTCCTCGACGTTTTGGCGCGAGTTGCATCGGCCTTGGTCGCGTGGTTGAGTCTGCCTGGCAACCGAGGTCGAAACCGAGGTTGAGGTATATTAGGTATCGTACCTAGTGAATATTTACATGATATAGACCCGAAAAAGTTTAAATCATAATGTGTATAGATTGCGGAAATTTTAAAAACTTCATAGATTCTATGTTCATAGAATTACAATAAATCACAAGTCATAAGTTGTAATGATTTATATGAGTTGAAATTTATTGACGTCAATTGTAAGAGTGAATTTGGTTTATATTAATGAATACTGACTTCTTTCAGTGGCGCATTGGTTTACCTGCTTGCTTTGTAACGTGGATTACCCGGGTTTTATTCTCGGGTCACAGGAGTAGTGGAGTCTGGATGGTGGTAAGGTTTTTCATACCCACCTGGCTAGCTATCACCCTCAATGTTAATTTGCCACTATAACAGCAATCCTGTGTTCCAGCAATAATATATGTGAATTTACAAGGGTATCAATTTTGAAAGCGGTTGGCTGAACGGGTTGCGAAGGCGATAAGAAAACCTTTTGCAATAATAAAATAAATAACTGTGCACGTTAATGAAGTAATAGAAGTATGCGTTTACGAGATAAGCGTCGCTTCATCTTTACAAATATTGATAAAATAGATGTCATTCGACGTACAGACAAAGGATCTCAGAGTTTATAAGCGTACATGGTTGAAGAGTGAAGTAGGAACGTTTGTGTGACATTGCCGACCCTAATGTTCTGTCATTACTTTTAGAATAATATAGATGTATTAAATGAAGAGATGGAGTGTGGAGAGAGGTAGCACACTAAATGTTAATCTGCCGCCATAACAGCGATGCTGTCTTACATGTGGGAGCAAGAATTCAGGGCGAGCGCCCCTCATCTACAGCCTTCTAACTTAATATCTCGTGTAGTTGTGCTTAAGTGTTAGCCTATTGTTATTAAAAAAAAAGAAAAAGAATATCTATATGGTACAAGAAACACTTTTGCGGCTCGAATTACTCATCGTAATAAAAAACATTTTTATTTACCAACATATTCAAGTTTTTGCAATATAATTAAAATGTCTGTCTTGGAAGAGCAACACTTAGTTTTAATAAGTTTAAGTTAATGTCTACTTAAGCGTAGGTATGGTGAATTAATTCATGTAATGCGGACCTAAAAGCTTAGGATGTAATTAATTTTCAGGGGATTAACGGGCAAACACCAGGAGTAAACAAGGGAACGAAGTGACCAAATTAAAACGGGTACAAATAAAATAAATTAATTAGAAAATACCAGCCTCTAGTCAGTCTTGATTTATGTAAAAAAAATACGTTATAAGAGAGTTTGTGATATTGTAATTTTTCGTTTAACACGATTATTATTTGTTTATAATGTTTCTTTGGACAAAACCATAGTTGAGTATTATTACTCTTTATCTTTTTGTAATAGTCCAACATAACGTAAAAATACGTTATCGGCGACATTCAACGTCATAAATAGATAATGATATTCTACTCCAAAATTACTGACGATTTTATTGCGGATTTCATATTAAAAATGGTGATTTGGTATAGTTGCAAT
>DWQX01000141.1:0-58205 GCA_018245475.1 Pharmacophagus antenor
ATATATAAATAATAAAATAAATATTAACGTGTATACCTTTAAGAAAGTTTGATACATCTTCTAACTGAGGTATATTGTCTTCTCTATATCCACAATTCTCAATTAGCAAGGGGAAAACATGGTTATGTTCCTTACAAGCATGGGTAGGATAAAGTTCTACGAGCTGCTTAAAGACAGCGGCCCACGTGGCTATCTCTTCTTTTGTATAATCCACATGGGGAAGTGGTTGGCCGTGTTTGTAATTATAAGCGATGTCGGCAAAATATTTCCTACGCGCACGGTAAGTGGCGTCGGTGAATCCTGGATGATCTGAATCGAGTTCAGCTCCATACGAGAGGATTTGGTTAGCGAACCGATCCAAATCACGTATACGCCGCGGGAACCACGGGACAGCGCCTATCGAAGAAAATACTTCATGAAAGCATATTAATAATTCTTAACTTCGATTCTAGTGAATAAAAATTTTTCTTCTTAAAAAAAAATATAACTACGTTTTCAATACTTACATCTATTATCTTTGTAATTCCTCGAAATGATGTTAAGATACCCAACGTTCTTCTTTAACTCTTCTAAAGCGGATCCGAAGTCACCGGCGCCGTGTACACATTCGACCATAAACTCATAGCCGGGACGTCTCGCCGATGATCTTGATTCGATGTGACTAAGGTTCACACCGTGGGAGGAGAAGATATTTAAAAACCGTGCGAGTGATCCAGTCTCGTCTTTTTCGGGAGTGAATAGCAGCCAAGTGGATTTCGAAGAATCCCGCCCCTCCTTAATGTAATTGCCACCGTGCATTAGTTTTGGCTGAAAGAAAAATATGACCATTGAAACACTTATATTCTTATAATTTTAACTGCCTCTTTATTTTATCGCTTGATTTGTAACTCTGTAGTCTCGGGAAAGATTTCCGGGCTGCAGACTTAGTACAGTCTAAATCGCGATAGGGTTTTTCGAACCCGCGTGGCTACAACACTCTGTCGCCATAACAGAAATACTGTGTTTCGGCATAGATATATTTGAGAAAACAAGTATTCTAGACGAACAGGCTTTACGATTGACGGTCTCATTGTCACTTAACATCAGGTTAAATCGAAATCAAATTTTAGCTCATAAATTAAAACAATTATTACGCAATTAAAAGTTAGTTGTAGATTTAATAAAATGTTTAATCCGCTAAAGTGTACTAAAAAGGATCAGGATCCACACTACAACGAACCAATAAAATCGTCGCCTATAGGGATTTCATAGCAATGGCAACGACAAATAACAAAGTGGATGTTATCAATTGATAACCAGATTCACATTTAATGTTTTCAGCCCAGATTACATAGAATCACACGATAACCTCGCTAAGTTACGATGTCGACGCCCGTATGACATACAATCATGAGATTTTGCACACAACTTTTTGTTAAATATTTAAAAAGATTTCGTTCAAACTCGGATAACGATAATAAAGGAGATGACGAGTTTCTTAACATGTGCTCGTATTATCTACGATTTTAATGTTTAACAACTTATACCTTTTTTATAAGGGTCCAGTTTTCTCATTATTAATAAAGAGTATTTCTTATACCACTAAACTGGCAAAAAAGCTCATGGACGCTTGCAAATTGCCAGTATCATCATAAATATGTTGCTGACCAAAAATTTTGCGATATTAGTCGAATTCATGAAATATTAAAACGAAAAATTGTTGATACCTTTTAACATTTAATTTTAATCACTTTTTAAAGGAAAATAGTTTATTTCCGTTAAAATTGTATATTAGTACTATATCCGTTATAAATATGTATGCAATAAATATGTCATTTAGGATATTTTTATGTCACTGATATTTAGCAATTATCTTGCCAGCAAATATAGCTTGGTGACTCAACTTTTCTTTTTTACGTAAAACACACATTAAAACTTATTTGTTTTATACGATGTAGTGATTAAATTATTTTAATTTAATAATTAGGCCACGTTCCGTTCATTTCTGATAATCGTGCCAAATCACTTTATAAAGATTTACAATGTTTATAAACATTTACAAGTCGATAACGCAATCGTTATTGTTTAACTATGTAGTCAACAATAAAAATTTATGTGCTTTGATAAAGAGCTTGGAACAAATTGCTGGAAGCTGATAACGCGTCGCTTCTCTACATCTGTGACTTTTTACGTCATTCGCTATTTATCGCGTGACGTGCCGTTGCGTTAACGTCATCACTGTTTTGCGAAAATTACGTTACAGAATTGTAATAAAAGAAGTGTCCCTTTAAATTTAAATGATTAGCTGATGTCAGCTACTACACTCACATGGATAATGTTACGACAAAATTTTAAAACTATTATCCTATGGAATTTAAAGATATCCTTTCATAAAAATAACTTAATAGTTATCCGAAGTGATCAGTACATGTATATTACAATTATACATTTTCTTCTATTATGAGCTTACACTTAATAATTTAACAATGTTAAGTTACAATACTTCAGGTTCTCACATATCATGACTGCCGGAGCACAGCAATGCTATTATGGCAGCAGATTGAAATTGAGGGTAACACAAAGCCAAGCGCCTTCAAAAATCCCTAACTAGAACTAGACTCCACTATTCCTATTACATGGGAATCGAACCCGGGACATCCGCGTTACAAGCCAAGCAGGTAAACCACTGCGAAACGAAGGCACTCAAACGCACGTACGTGTATAAGTAAGTAATCCAACAAAATATATTCGGAGATAGACTGACAATTTTTTTAATGTTTTTTTTTTCGGTGTCTACATCGAATACATTGATAATTATGCAAAGAAATAAAAATAACATTCATCAAAACATATATGTAGAAGAATAATTGCAAATGCGATACGTTAACAAATAAATATGTACATAAGGCAAAAACTGGTGTTCTCTATTGTCTGAGACAACGAGAGCGTTATATAAATAAGATATGTATGTGTGGCACATACATATATAGAACCTCATAGTTATGGCCAGGCGGTTCACTTACCATCACCTGAACATCCTTGTACACTATTTGTGGTATAGAAAAGTTTAAAGTGGTTAAGATCCGTTTTACTTATGTAGGCATTTTGTTATAAACAACAATAATATGTAGTTTTTATCAGTAAAGAATGCATATGTTTAACACTAGATTTACAGACACATTTAAGTCTACAGTAATTTTGTGCTTTATTGTATTCTTATTTTTCCTGTTTTGTAATAAATTGTACAGAACAATGTTGACAGAAATAGTATAATTAAATAAAAAAGTCGCGTGTTAGTACACGAAATTTTTTATCTACATTTGGTTCGTTAAAATTATGTGTCCGGTAAGTCTAGTGTTAAACAAGACCGACAAACAAGAAACATTCAAGATATTTGATCCTATGTACATATTATAAATTATCAACTACTTATGTAAAGATCCAGACATTTTTCAGATTCATGCATAGTAGTTGAAGAAAGTGTTGGGAGATGATCTCCCGTTTACTATTTTTCAATCACTTATCCGACAAAGCCAGAACAATAAATAATTTCATACACTAGCCCAGTTATACACTTGTATTCGTGTAAATATGTTTATATTTTATATTGTCTTACATTACAATATGGTATAAATTGACATATTGTTAATGAGAAAAAAATACAAAACAAGCTATGATGTAATAAATATTTATAAACAGCGATCTTTTTTTTTACGCCCACATTGTTTTTTTTAATATTTCATAAAGTATTATTTGACACGTTTAAAAAAATATTAGCATTTAAATGTTTTATATTAAATTAATTACGACTACAATTTAAATCGTGTAAAAAAAATAAAACTCGCAAATTGGCATTCGTGTACATAATTGGAAAACAACATTCCGGAAATGGTAAACAGCATGGAATATAAGGAGAACAAAGCATGCTAAATACGGACAAAATAGAACTGTAAATACCTTATCTGGTGGCGAACCAGAAATCACCTGTTCTTCGTTTCTACGGGCTCTTATTTCCATCATCTTCTTTTTTCAATAGCCAAGTAAGTGACGATAGGGAGACGTGTAAACGCTACGACTTTTAAGTTTATATATAATCTCGAACAACTCTACGCACGCTTATATGTGAGACCGCGACATAGAGACGTGATGATTTTATGTATGGATGCGGTTTCGTAAGAGCGAACTTGATTTCACTATCACAGTATTTGTGTGATAGTGGAATTAAATTTTATTATTGTTAAGATGAATAAAAACTATATTTGCATCCGTGAGTTGCATAACTTCATGTGTACGTTTTAAAATATATATTTCGAATACAGATGCTAAAATCATAAAAATATGCTTATATCCAATCGCAATAATAGTAAAGCAAAATGAAATTACAGAATATTCTCTAATACATATATTATTCTATAAACTGGAATTTTTCCATAATGGCTTATTTTTATTTTTTATGGAATGCCTCATATTTCATCTTACAATAGGTTCTTTTCTGTATATATGTACTCATATTACTCAGCCGCCAATTAATTTTGCAATACAAATTCTATTAATAACAATACCTTGAATTCCTTGACATTAACGATAGGAAAAAATGCATAAAAACGTAAGTTATCGAGTAAATTATGTTTGCTAATGTATATAAAGAAAACAAAGGTCATAAAAAAGTTTCCTGTATAAAACATGAACATGGAAGTTTTAATAATCAACACTAATTACTGAAAATCGATGAAACAAATATTTATGTACATGTGTGGTTGTGTATTGTTAAAAACTATAAATAAAAGATTAAAAACTTTTAACACCGAAACATCTACGAGTACTTAAAGTTTAATGTATTTCGAACAATCACTCGCACACAATACAATAGATGTAATATAGCGTGCACACTCACTTCGCACATCCATTAACTTGATAAAAACTCAATCGATGCAATACATTGCCCGAGTTGCGTTTGTAGCTTTTTATTGATGCTAGTGATTTCGAAGGTCGGACAAGGTTTTTTTTATTAAATGTAACATTCTCATTGTTATAGCATTTATAAACTCATTTCGAATGTCTATGTGTTATTTGACAATGTTTTATTAACAAACTTTATGGTCGACTAGAATTTACTTTAAGTTTATAATCAATTTCAATTGTGGAAAATTTTTAATGATAAATTATGAATGTACTAAATCTTAACATTTTCGTAGGTAATTATCAACACGAGCTAAATATCGTTTGCTTTTATCTCTGTAAATATTACCGACTTAATCAATAAATTTTGTTAATTTAAACGAATAATCGTGATAGATAAAATAACAAATGAGAAAAAAGATTACTTTTGCAATTCATTCAACCTAAACGTTGTTTTTAAGATAACAACTTAAGGTAATAATAAAATAATAAGTAACTGCGGACTTTTAGAACAGGAAAAACGCTTTGATATTTAACTTTATATGTATGGTACTTAACATGACTAAGAAAGAACACGTCGATCCAATAAAATATTATTTTTATGTTGCTAAATTAGAACAAAAAAGTACCAACCTACATGTTAAAACAAAGATCTGTAATGTACAGATGAAATCGGAGATTAAGTAGGGAAACGAGCTACCGGTTCCCGTGATAGAAGGTGACCACCGTCGATCATAGACAGCCGTAACAGTCAGGCAGTCGCAGCTGCGTTGCCGACCTTTAAAATAGGTGTAGGCTCTTTTCTTGAAGGTCCTCAAGTCATATCGGTCCGGAAATATCGCTGGCGACAACTGATTCCATAGAGTAGTTGTGATGACGATGGAATTTGGCGTTTTGTCGTTTGACACGGCCTTGAAATTCTTGTAAAAGAAACAATAAAAGATAAAGCTTTATACAATAAAAACTTATTTAAGAATAATTCGTCATTACAAAATGTAATATGAAATAAACAGTACTACCGTTCTCTTGTGGTTACGTAACTCGTAATTGTGTATCAATACGTCTTTACATTAAGAAAAATGGCGAGCGACGCAGTACGTTAACAATGCTCTTTCTGGGGGTTTATTCGCGTCAACAATCATTCCTGATATTTATATAATAATTTTAATTTTGTTTCTTGTAATAAAGTCTACTTTTTAATGAAAGGATAAAAAATCTATGTATTAAAACCTATAAAAGTTTCATACTTATTAAATATTATCTTAGCAAGTTATCATTTACCACTCATTCAAACAGTTTTTTGTAACCTTTAAATTATTAAAAGTCATTATTGTACTAATTCTCGCTGTTTATGGAATTTACAAAGAGGTTAGTTTATTGTCAATTTTATAATTTTTTGTTGCACGATATAGTTGACAGTATTGACATTTGTCTTTAATTAAGTGATAATTGTAAATTATCTAAATATCCATCATGGTACAACTAAAACAAGTATCTAATCGATTAAAATCAATTTACAACATTCAGAAAATCACAAAAACAATGAAGATGGTATCAGCTAGCAAGTAAATAAATCTTTTGTAATTTAATTTATAAACATTGCTACTTTAACATGTAGTACATAAATAATTTTTTCTCGTACACTATATTTTATCAAAGTCCTATGAAAGTAACTATTATTATAAAATTAGGTTACTTTTGAATCAAGCAGATATCAACTGAGCGCCTGTTGTAGCGATTAGACAGGACTCAGTGTTATAACATTATAGTCTTCTAAAAGCGCTGTAACTAGCGTTGTTATTGATTTTTTATATAATTTTATGTCCCAATGCTACGATCACAATGTGGTGCTTTGCAAATAATCTATTAAGTCAGACCTAGACATCGCGCTAATTACCATCAGATGAATAACCTGTTCGTTATGTGGAATATGTTACGAATACTAGATATGTTTCACATACCTAATTTACATATTATTTACTTTTATATTAACTTTTATTACTTAATTTTTAATATTAACTTATTTTAATTCTTAATCTATGGACAACGTTTAGTAATTAAGTTCTAGTCTAATATCAACTTAAGAAAGATTGGTTAGGTGAGGATTAAAATACTCTAAGGTGTTAAAATATAATGTTTGAATAAGATTCACGAAGGCAGAGCGAGAATTAAAAACGGCACTAGCGTTTGGCTACGGCCCGCGAAAATTTTACGTAGCGAGCCATCTACAGAGAGACGCACTCGACGACGAGAAGAAAGATAAAGATAAAACAGAGGCACCCCCACCTGTCGAAGAGGAAAAAAAACCTGCCGAAGGCGAAAAGGAAAAGAAAACCCTAAGAATCTACATTGCCGTGACATCAGATAGAGGTACAGATGAGCTTATTTACTGCTTTGTTTGCTATTGGTCTCGAACTGTGTCCATACACTTGCCCTCCTCTTAATACTAGAACACTTATTTATACTATATATTTTTTTTGTCCTATTATAATATTGTCACTGTCCCATTCGACTTTCTTTTTTTGAAACACAATAATGAATTATCTATATAGTTAGTTTTAAAGCAAAATTAACGTGTGAAAAGTTATTAAAAAGTATTAAAGGTAGACAAAAAATGGTACGAATAAAACTGCAGGTATCTTGAAATTTGTAAATCTAAGTATAATTACTGATCACCTAAACTTCATTAACGGTATCGATAGCAAAAAAAATGCTACGGTAAATTCCAACAACAAATTACGTGACTATTCGAGACCTTAGCTATCTTAACTTAGACAAGTGTTATCATAATTTCACCAGCTAATTAGTTTTCCTCATAAACGGGTAAAGACGCAGTTTTGACCTCAGGACGCACGCGTGAATTCCTAAAGTTTTAATACCGACGTTGCGCGTGTGTGTGTATACTATGCACATAGATGATGTGCGTGTAATTATTTTCGATAAATTATGAATGGTAAAATGAGCTTTAATGTCGTGTATATGTTTTTATTATTTTTTTATTTCTAAGCCTTTGCGCTATTTAGACATGTCGGCCCATATCATATATTACATCAACAATGTGTTGCAGAAACAAAAACTTATTATAAATATTTTTACTTGCCCTCTTCACGGTACGTTGCTTTAGTTTGTCCAAACATGATTACTTATCTAAAAAATGTATATAATATACATTTGCATTCGCAGGTTTCTTTAAAACTCCTTATTTTTAATAAAACCTTCAATATTTCTTATATTCATGCAGTATATCTTATTTATAAATTTTATATACTATAACTGTTCCATATCGAGTTGCTTAATTTGACTTTAATTTTTATCTCTTATTATTATGATGTATGTCTAAATATTTACTTTAACGAACCATTAAGGGTTTTTATCGCGAAGACGTTTTAACTAAATATTTATTTCCTGTTAATTTCTCCAAGTTTTTCTGACAACATGTGTACAATAAAATATTGAAAAATTGTTGGTAGCGGGAAATTCGAGAATACTAAAGAGACACGTCGCTTATTATTTTTTTATTACGTTTGTTTTAAGACTTTTTTTACATGCTTAGTAATTCTTGATTACAAAAGGTTGTTTATATATTTCGTATTCACTTCACTGAATAATTGGTTTCATTTCTCGGTGTGGCGTACGCAGTGTATTAACACAATTTCGTAGTTAACTGTCGATATTACAAAGTTCAAAGTGCACGGCCGGGTTGTTGATGGGTTATCTGTGGATCAGGGGCTTTGATACGGCACTACAATAAAATGCTTTCACTTCAACGTAAGAGGGCTTTATATATTCGTAATTTCTGATGACGATATTTGATGATTCTGCTAACCGATTATCACTTATGTATGTTATCGGATGATGATCATAATAAAATAGCCAACAAATAATACATTATTTTAATTATCTAAGAATAAAATACTTAATCTAACTGATCATGGTAGCCCAGAGGTTTAACTTACACGTTTACCTTAGCACGTCCAAATTCGATTCTAGCGCCGCATGCCGCTGTGCTGTTAAAAGATATCTAAGCGGGAGTATTCTGGATGGGCATGCTTTACTTTTTACGACCTCGTTGTCACTTAACATTATGTGTAATTAACGTTTTCTGGCATACTATATTGAGTTAGCCCATTGCAGAAAAAAAAAAACTTGTTTGAAGATAAATCAGTTATTAAAATACATTGAGGACGTAAAACGCTTTGGGCGCTATTTAGTATGGTGCAATGGACCTGTATCTTTCATCACAAAATTACCTAATCACTATTGACATAGTTTATATCACCAACCAATGACGTTTCAATATTAATCAAGTTCCTAACTGCGTTGTGAATTAAGGCTGAATGCTTATCAGCAAAATTGTTACAGATGTTAATCTAGCCGGCACAATAAAGTTTTTTTTTTTTCTAGTTAGAAACGTAGATTCTATAAGCTTTAAAATTAAATTTAAACTTTTTACAATTTTTAGAGTTTTTGAGAAAAAGATCGCAAAGTACGTCGTCCTGTAATCAAATAAAAAATAACACAGATGCATTTGTATTATTATTTCTTTTTTTAATTTAATTTGAAAAGAATTTTTGAAGTAATTAAAATATTTTCACGGGTATAACAATTGATTAGTTTATCATTAAAAATAAAATTTAAGAAAAAACAAACTTTTATTCTTATTTATTAATAAAATGATCTAAAAAACTAAAAATAAATTTACTCTAATGATCAAAGAAATGTATCATTTTATTAGTTATTTGCAACTTTTAGCGATAATTAAGCTTCTTTGTCTACGACCAATTGATCCATATCGTACAAAATGTAATATTTTTAACACTATAACTACACACTTTAATTATTAAATCTTCCCGTTTTTATCAGTTCCAATTTAATAAATAAAAGCTTGTTACATATTTGTTGTATAATTAGGAACATTTGGCACTTTATTTTTCCACTAGCTATCACACTTTACGTCGTGATACCGCCATTCGACGCTGCAACTGGTTATTAATTCAACATGTTCCTAACGGAATGTACAACCGACGATACATTCTTTTCTATCCTACGGGACGGGATGGAACACCGGTGGTACACGAGAATCAAGCACTAGAAACATGCCCGCCCCACGGTGTCGACAGTTAATTCAAGCCCCGTCGCGAATATGATAAATTCATACACCAGCGCCTGACCGCCATCGCACTTGATGTTAAGTAAAGATGTTTGTGTGTGATAGCAGGTTACACTAATCTAGAGAATGTAGATAAATTTGTATCTTTCTGTAATAACGCGTGCGGGGGACGTTGGCCGTCAGGGTTGTGCGGCGGCGTACACAGCGGGTTGGCGCGGAAGATCCGGCGCACGCTCATCGAACGCGGCGCGGACGGCGACACCCACAAGGTGGTCTGCATCGGCGACAAGTCACGCTCCATGATGAGGTCCACTTTAGCCAAGCACATTATACTATCCGTCAAACAGGTGAATCCTCGTCTAGTCATGTCTCGGTGCTTCATTCGTTAAAACAATTATGTAATATATTTAACTGCGTTCGAGACGCCGTGGTTTACCCACTCGTCTTGTGACGCGGAAGTCTCGGGTTCCATTCCCCGGGCCACAGTAGTGGTCTGGATAGTGGTAGGGTTTTTCGAACCCGCCTTGCTAGCTACCACCCTCAATGTCAATCTGCCGCCATAATAGCTGTCGTGCTGTGTTCCGGCAGTCATACATGTGAGGGCCAGAAGTATTCTGGGCAAACACGCTTCGCCGTCTACGGCCCCATTTTCACTTAATATAAAGTGAAATCAAGAACAAGTATTATCCCATAACCTATAAAAGAACAACAACTTTGCCGCCTGCACACTTAGTGATGATTTTTTTCTATTGTACCAAGTGTGCCAGAATTACTCGCCTGTACGTGACGGCTTTTGTTAATTATTTAGTTTAATAATTCAATAACTTTTGCTATCCACATCTTATTAATATTTAACGATTACACTTGTAATTTACTGAAAATAATGGTCATTTGCCTATTAGTTTTCCCATAGATAAGCGTGTTGGTTTCACTGGACAGTATATTATCAAACGTTTATCGTAAAGTAAACCTGCCATATAGTAATAGTATCACGTAAGAATAGCACTCATAAAACAATTGATAATAATAATAATAATTAGTATAGTTACTTCTCGCTTAATCAAATTCTTATTCATTACATTTCTCTATTCTTTGTTTTAAATTCATATAAA
Source organism: Pharmacophagus antenor (assembly GCA_018245475.1). Lineage (NCBI taxonomy): Eukaryota > Metazoa > Arthropoda > Insecta > Lepidoptera > Papilionidae > Pharmacophagus > Pharmacophagus antenor. Next base: position 11,101 of record DWQX01000141.1, read on the forward strand.
TTTTAAGTATATTCGAATGCTTACCTTGACAAATATTTAGCTTAATATAACCATAACATGGCTCATCATAAAGTAATAAATGCTATAGAAATATAATACAATAATTAATAATGTTAAGTAAACGAAGTATATACGTTAAACCTCTTGTTGAAATTTTATTAGAGATAATGGATATAGTGCTAAAAAAATGTATATCTCTTTATTCAATTTAATTATTGTTTGACTATTGGATTCAACTAGTGCATCTGGTTTTTGTTATTTATTTTTTGCGTAAGACTATGCATACATAACACATATAAATGGTTCCATTCTGATGATAATTTTTAAATCCTAATAATATAATAGAATGAAATTGATTTTCTACTCACTTTTTCCATTTTCATACATCGCTTATCCGATGTTATATCAAAAATCATAATAAAGTTTAGCAAGTTAAAATTGAAAAAATTATTATATATTTTCAGATTGGCCGCGTGAGTCCAATTTTCAAAGATGCCTCTTTAATCGCTATGTCTATTAGAGAAACTGGATTCAATTACGACTTTGCGGAAATTTTCTATAATAAATACTTCACTCCTGTTAAATATGTGGCTACAGTCGTACCAGCCTTTAGTAAAACAAAGATAGAGGTGTGTGAACAATGTCATTTATCTAAATAAATATTTCAAAATGTAATAGTACAACGTTCGAAAATTTTAACTCGGCTGAAAAGTAACAGCATTTTTTACTATTAAGTAACATATAATAAGCAAATAAGTGAATACGTGTTACAATATAATGTACCTTTATAGGTACCATTATATTGAAAAACCTATAATATATGTTAATCAACAAATGCCGCGCTTTTCTTGCACGATTTAACTTATTACTTCTCCAATTACAATTCACCATATAGATTTAAAATAACTTTTACAGAAGGCCCCTAAGATGAACGCCTATGACGAAGTAGAGGATGATCAATTGGAAAGTTACGCGGAATGGACACTTGCTGCATTATTATACTATGCGTTGAAGCAAAGCGCCGCTTCAGAGCAATCCTCTCGGATGTCCGCCATGGACAACGCAACTAAAAACGCCAGTGAGATGATTAGAAAGCTGTCACTGCTCTACAATAGAACCCGACAGGCTGTCATTACGAGAGAGCTTATTGAAATCATATCTGGTGCTGCAGCACTCAAATAATGTGTCATTATTCAGTGATCGCGGATAGGTCTAATTTTGGATTGGCAAAGTGAATATATACATATATATATTATTATTAAAACTGTTATAAATTTACACATTTTTATTTAAAATACAATTGATGTAAAAACTATGAGCTAACAATTAGGGTTATGTGGTGTAATTAATTTAAAAATCATTTTATCTTTTTTTTTATTCCGGTAGAAATAAATTTCTTAACGCTAAAAACCAGTTCAAAGTACCCAGTAGTTGTAAATTTTTATAACGATAAACAATTTATATGGTAACATATGTTGTAATAAACAACATCATTAATAATAAACTTTTCAGCTCGTTCAATCGAATCCTTGGTATATTTATTTTTTATTAAATTGTTACGTATTTTTTTACAATTAAAACATAAAAATTTATTTTATTAGAGTAATTTACCTTTTTAATCACATCATACAGGCGTATGTGACTTTTATTAAGAAAAATAGGCATAGTTTTGAGTTAGGCCCCCAATTAAAAATACTATCTCCTTTTTTCTTCTTTCATTTGAACTACGATATGACGATGCACTAGTTTCTTGTCAATGTGACTCTTGGAGGTATTTCTCGTATGTTATCTGGTCCATTAGCTTCTTCAACTCTTCGGTGTTTGATATCTTCAAGCGGAACAGCCAGCCCTCTTCATAGCAAGACTTGTTTATAAGCGACGGAGATGACTCGACTTGATCATTTTTCTCTGTGATCTGAAAATTTCAATTTAACGCATGTTAATTAATAATGAACGGTAATTTTACTCGTATGAGTAATCTTTTTTTACTTCATGTAATCAATGAAATGCCAATATTTCGATGCTTTTATAATGTTAAGTTTTCAGTTTTCATGAAATTGTAGCCGTAGTATGCAATTATTTATCACATTGCCCATTATTATAATCTAAATTTATACGTATAATAATACTAACTTAGCCGAATATGTATAAATAATATGTTTTGGAAATTTTAATTGAAATTTTCTTTTTTATCGATATAGAAGTGAAAACATATTTTTTTCTTTGGATTTTTGTCCGTCTATCTCACAAAACTACTCATTTTATATTCATGAAAATTGACTAGTCAATTATTTGATGGAATAACATTGAGGGTACATTTTATCCTAACAAAATTAAAGGTTCTTGCGGGTGAGTACAAAATTTTTCCTTATATTGAATATCTCAAACGTAGTGAAATATTAAAGAGACCGTCTTTGGATGTAATTTGAGTTGTTGTCTAGTCCCAGAAAAGTTAAGCATTCTCACAATGTATTTACTTCAATAAATAATCAAATATAGGCATATAAAGGCGCAAATTCTTTCAATTGAAGCTTTCACGATCGTAATACAGTGATATCCTCCTGGGGAATTAAGAGTGATTCACCACTTAACAAATTAAGTCCGACAAAATGAAAACTCGACATTCATTGATTGTTAAGCAGTAAAAAGTTTGCCGGGTCAGCTAGAACATAATAATAAAAAAAATATAAGCAAAACGCTGTGTAGTATAAATTACAAGTAATGTAATATTTGTATGCTGATGGTATTATATAAAAAAAATTGCATAAAATTAATTTTGACCAAAAACATCTTTTTCTATATTTTGTAGATATTTCATTTACAGTAGTTTATAGTTTTTATATATTTTACATTATACAAAAGGTTTTACTCTAATAATATTACCGACCCTAAAAAGAAACTACTGCGAAGTAAAAACAGAAATGATGTACAGAAGTGTATCAATATTTTCGATTTTCCTATCCTTACTTAGCTTACTTTTTTTTTCGGATAAATTATGTAAAAATACTAATGTTTGAAATCTTAAAGTTCAAACGAGATTTACAAATTAATAATGTAAATCTCTTATTTTCCCATTCTAAGTAAATATTTTTTAAACCTGGAGAATGGGAAAATAGAAATCTTATATTAATCTATATCCATTGATCAGAAGAGTGCCGGTAGCGCAATCCCAAGCTCTTAATTATCACGCATAATAAAACATCTACATAATAAGATGCATTTATAACTCATTGATCGTGCTGTGACTTTGTACCACATATAATTCATTAATTTTAATGTACGTTATTGTTTAAATACAGTAGTAGACTGTGCGGCTTGTGTAGTAATATCACCTACTAAGCCGACGATAAAGTGCGTCCTTCGGACACTTTTTACTGAATCTCAAGTAAACGTTACGTACTGTTCCGGTAATCGGTGTAAACACTTCGCTGGCCGCTTTGACGCTCTCGAGGGCGCCACACTCTTCGCCGGCCGCAACCTTTCGACCTACGTCTGGGAGCTGTGCGAATACCACTTCTCCTAACGCATCCTAAAATAAACCAAATTATATAATTATTATTTAGAATCTCGCAAGTAGTTAAGTGTTACCGAAGACAGTCTAAGTATCATATGTTATATGTGAATTTTTTTTTTTCAATTTTTATCGGTTATGGGCAACACTTGGCCTCGATTTTACCTGATGTTAAGTGATAATGAAACCGTAGATGGTGAAGCGTATGCGCTTAGAATACATCTGGCTCTCGCGTATATGACTGCCGATGCGATGCTGTTAGGACTGCGGATTGACATTGAGTATGGGTAACTAGCCTGGCGGGCTTGAAAAACACTACTACCATCCAGACTCCGACACCTGTGGCCCGGGAATTGAACCCGGAAATATTCCTGTGTAATCGTAACTTTATGTAGTGGCACTATAGCTATTATGATTATTGGGGATAATAAGTAATGTTATACTTTTTATTATCGTATAGAAGGACGCCATGCCTTCTTACAAGAGATCGTTAGAAATTCATTCAATGTCGCCCATCCAACGCTACCTCGTAATACAACAGTTTGAGATCACATCCAGCTATCGCCGTTGTCAAGGTTCATGAAAATAAAATAATAACACTCATCCTACCCAATAATGATATTTTTTAATAATAATAAAGAATTGATCACCACAAACTAAAAAATATAGTTACAACGATTTTCGTTTCAAAGTAATAAATCCAGGTCTGATGTGATGCGAAAGTGTCACATCAATACGTGCTAGCTCCACGACGGTCTCATAACCGAGCAGGATCTGTGCTCTCACGCATTAGCTCTGCATCATCATTTGTACCATAAGGATTTAACAAAAAGACGCTACATCCTTATGTATAGAAAGTAGACATAATTACAAGTAACTTCCGACTCTAATCCGAAAATCGACGAATTTTCAAATTTTTAAATGTCTTATTCGTGTAGCCCCTTAAATGATTTATACGACAATATTATTTTTACATGGAAATCATAAAAATTTGAATAAAAATAGCATTGTATATTGAGGGACATAAGATTATCAAAACCTTAATTACAATATTGACGAAAATTAAATGTAGTTTGTCCATTATCGTGGAACATGAAGTATTAAAAGAAATATATATTTTTTTGATATTAATATAACGGCCAGCGTCCAATGAGATAATTTTAAAATAATGAGATTAATTGCACAAAAGAAATAGATATCTCTGGACTCTCAATATTCATATTATCTTATAATAAATGAAATTTCTCAATGTTATTCACACTAATTGTATTTTATATAACGAGTTCAAAATACAAATCAATATCTTATCAACGTTGCGTTCAAAAGTGCTCCGGCCTTAGATCCGTACGAACGATTATTTATTTAGAGATATTTAACCGACCTGCGCGTAGTGTGAAATTCCGATAGTGCCAATGTCTCCGTTAACGGCGACCCATTCGTGTTTCTTCGTGTAGTACCTCGCTAGAATAATAAATTATATTATTCAATATAGAAAAAAAAGCTTGCTACAAACTATCTTGTAAGATTGATAAAATTAGTAATTATACATATATATTAATCAATTCATTAATATGTACGCTTATAGGCCACATATTTATTGTGTTACGTTAACATTAAAACCATTAGATAATTTTATTTGACTTATCAAACACAAAATAATTTATAATATACGTTCATAAGATGTTGTGCATTAAAATTATGTGGAATAATAATTGCACAGCATATAAAATATTTCTCTTAAACTAAAGGTTTTTATCAAAAAATTGTATATATTTATTTTATACTTAGACACACACGTCCGACGTTTGATCGGAAATATGGACAGGTGCAAATCAGTGTTTCATATTTACCCAATATCAGGATTGAATATTTTTTTATTTTTCAGCGGTGGAACTTTGTGATATCTTTTTAATAAAAAAGATTCATCAAAATCACAATTCCAACCGAAATAAACAGGTTAGTATTAGTGGATAGTAAAAATTATAGATTTTTCACTATCCACTAACACTAACCTGTTGTTTTACTATCCATCCGATGACGTTGAATTTTTTTTTTTTTTTTTTGGTAGCAAACTCTTTAAAATAATGTTAAATCGGAATACAATAAAAAGGTATGGGTGGACGTACATGAGAAAAGGAACAAGAAATTATAGGCGTCAAATTGGAAAACTTCTTATTTTGTTCAGAGATTTATTTTAAAATAATAATTACGAGTAATCATAAGCGTACTCATTTGCTTTAAACATGAATTTGATAACATTCACTTGTGTAACGCATGATGGGCCAACCAGTAGCCATGTTTATGAAATTCTATGCTCATATAATTATCTTACGCGGAGCATGAAGACTGAGAACAATTGCGCAATAGACAATCAATACAGAGATTTCTGCCCCCGTAACAAGGCAATTGGGGCGATTATAATCGATATATCATCGTATAAATAGATTTATTTATTAAATTACTAATGACGTCATAAGCTATAGTGCGTAATTAGACTGTTTTATGAGGAATATTTTATAGTTGAGTTTTAGAATTCTACAGAATTTTTCATATTTATTAATTCTCTGTTACGTACATACATTATTTTAATAAAATCTGAATCGCATTTGTCCCTGCTAAGCAGCAGGCGATCAGCTAGTTTACCGTATTCAAACATTGAAAACCGTTAATTTAACTATTTGTGTTACAAATGTGTTACATTAACTTCCAGAAAATTTCAAATCTTGGGAGGAAAAAATGAATTGTCAAATTAACATTCCTATTATTACGTAAAATGATACAAAGGAAAGAAAAACAACTCAAAGTTCATTCATAAATAGAAATAGAAAACGAAAACATTTTTAATTATTCTATTAAAGTAGTTATATTATTTTAATTTTCTTATTAGCTGTAACAAACATATTTTAAACTTAATTATAAAATATCGTTATGATATTAATAAAAAAAATTCCATGGATATCACATCAAACGTTTCCCGAATTAACGGAATAGAAACTTTAAAAGATACAAAATTTATTAAAGGAAGAAATTTATATTCGAGGAGGGGGGAAAATTTTATATATGTCCAATAATATACGAATTATAAATTGGAAGAGCTTGCTATTTTTTATTGATTGAAAATTTATTCGATTAAATCGGTCTTCTTTGAAAAATGTTAACATAAAAGGCTGTAATAAAAACAACATTTGAACATATCGAGCCGCTATAATCAATCGCTATGCAACATTTGCAAATCATAATGACATTATAAATGATCAAATAAACAATTTAATGAAACACCAGATCAATACAGATCACAGGGGTTATTTTATTTATCCAATGTTTTCACATTATTCGTATATTACAATTCAGATTTTATTACTCATGTTATTGTTTTAAACATTCTTATCACCTGTTTCCACGCCAATGGCCGACTGGTAGAAAATGCAAATTCATGTACGCGTATTAAATTCTCTTTTAATAGCTGCGACAAAAAATGATTTAAAAAAAATATATAAAATTACTATTACAGACATCTTTCAAATAACATGGCTAATTGGTTTTGTGTTATTAGAAAACGTGTAATTCTTTACTAAATGTTGTTATAGTTTTAGAGGTAACATATCGTGTTATTCAAAACACGTACAGTTTGTAACTCAAAATCCATACAAATTTCTAGTACATATGAATCCTAAGATTACGAAAACATTTGTAAATAAAAACAATCCTTTTCGTAGATATTGTTGTTGAATATCAATTGCACAAGAATAACGTAAAATTAAATTCAATATTGAAAAGTGAAGTAATTAATAGGTAAAATTTTATAAACGTTACTATTTTTAAATAAATACTACAGTCAGTCGGTTTTCCTTTTAAGCCTACGATATGTACATATGTACTGACTGTCAATTTTTAACAGTCATTTTCTCGAATTTATATTTTGTTTATGGGCTAACACTTGACTTCCATGTCTCCTGGTGTTAAATAACAATGAGTTCGGAGATGGAGAAGCATGTTCCTCTATAATACTTCTGTTACTCATGTACGACTGCAGGAACACAGCAACGCTGTTAATCAGAATATTAACATTGAAGGTGGCATCTAGCCTAAGGGTTTGAAAAACCTTAACCACCATTCTGACACCACTACTCATGTGAGCAGGGAATCGAACTCGGGGCCTGCGCTTTACAAGGCAAGCGGGTAAACCACTGCGCCACGGAGGCAGCATGTAATTCGAACAATTTTGGCAATTTTTGACCGTGCTTTTCGCGACTACGTGCAATTCAACTACCGTGATAATCGAGGTATACTTGTACATAAAAGTCTAACTGCTCAAAATATTGTTTTTTACATTATTCTTGTCTTGCGTGAATATGTTTTTGAGTTAATGATTTTTCAATTTTTAATTTTATTTAAATAAAAAACAATTAAAAATAAATCCACGTAGCAATATTATTACAAAGGCGAGAACTCCTGTTAAGAGGAAAGAATTCGTTTAAATTTCTAGAATTCATTTACGTCTTTATTCTATTTCAATTTGCATTCGCACATTTTAACAGACACAAGCTTAAAGCGGTTTCATACAAATTGTTTACTGTCTCGCTGTGCTATAGTAGTTATTTTAATTTATTTATTACCTTTACTATCAGTGCAGTAGAGTGATCGTCCGCAGCAAGTTGCGGCTACACCGGATCGGCGAACCCTTGTCACTAAACGGATAATACCGCTCATAGCCATTTCAAATTATTACCGCTGTAATAGGAAATAAATTTTATTTAAAAAAAATCGTCTACAAAACATTCATATTCCATACGTTGATTAGCTGCAATAACTAATGCCGAAAACATCAAAAGTAATATGAAATTAAATTGTAAAAAATTTCAAAATGTATGTCTTTCGAAATGTTTACTTCATGTACATACCATAATTTTCCCTTGCGTCTCTGTATTTTTATCATGCACTGTTTATCAGATGAAAAAAAGTAAACATTATTGTCATATTGTTTAACTATATGCTTTAAAATAAAATATAATATTTAAAAAGGCATCAAAAACCATAGATGTTCTTTTTATTAAGTATTATCTTAAAACTAATTAAAAGATAAAACCTTAAAAATATATATGAATATCCATATAATACTCACTAGAGATTTTAATCGAACTTAAGACTGCCGCGTCTCCGTCCGCCACCGACAGCCAACAGACAACAAATGTTCTATGACTCAATGTGTCGCCCGATGTTTAATTCAAAGTTATCATATGATAATAGTAGTGAGAACAGCGAGTAATTTCAAACGTCTCGATTAAAACTTAATTTATACAAATCTAGGCAGAGGCCAAAAGTTATCTTTAATTGACTTACCATATATTCTTTATTATAACTGCGTCCGCAAGTGTATTCGTAAAACATACTAGTCCCTTGTACCAAGAGTCATAGTCTTCAAGTTGTAATCACTTTCTAAAAAAGTACCCGTACCGACAAAAAATGTCCTATAGACAACACAACAATTACAAATATTATTTTATTTTCTTCAGACTCTCATAATATTTCATTTAATGAAGCAAGGAAATGAACAAACATTCATCTGTTGGCAAGCCGGGCAATAATAAAAAAAAATATTAAGATGTTTTTACAATACCATTAATATTTTTTATTTTAATAATAAAAAGATCCTCATCCTATATATTATAAATAATTTAACGAGCCATGTTTTCACGAGCATTACGTATATCAGAGTACATTACATATTGTATGACCTATGACTTCACAAATGCTTGTCTAATGCTGTATATTATTCTATAAAAAAATAGCGTATGGGGACACCAAGAAAACCTATTACTTTACAAAATTGGGCAAAAGATAATTTATAATTTATATGAAAGATATATCTCAGGTCGGCCAAAAACATATTCTATGAAGACCAAAATCATCAGTATGATCCTGCTGACGTGATTCACCGCTGCAATTTTTACCTAACATTAGTTTTTTGTAAAAATTATTTATCACATTGTATGAAATCCTTACTGACTAGCGTCATATGGGGCGTAATTTTAGTTTATTGTTTATTAAATGAGACATTATTTATCGAAAACATATTTCATTAAGTAAACATATCACCCTCCATGACACCACTGACTTGTTGACTAATATCCACTACGTAATAAATAGTAAAATTAAACACGGATTTCATCTTTATCAAAACTAAACGGATGATTTGTTATGCTATTTGCATTAAGAGTGGACAGTGTCGACTAGTGTCAATTATTTTCTTAGTTTTAAAAGCCACTTTTTCACTTTCTCAAATAAACTCCTAGCTCGACTCGTTCAAAAGACATTACATATTTTGTCTTTGAAAAGTTGGTTCGACTTATAAATAGAAGGTACATATTCGTACTTTCCTAGCCTTCGTAGAAAAATATAAATAATCGAATGAAGAAAAAGCGTTTAACAGTCAGTCCCGTAGCACAGAAATAGTGCAGATTGGACGCAACGGTTATACGGTACCTCTTAATCCATTTAGTTGGAAGAATTTAAAGTTTGAAGGTGCCTACATGAACTCATATCAACACTTAGAAAACAGATCTTTTTGCATCTCAGCAGTGCATCGACCTCTCGATCTTAGAACTCGGCCCCTATTCTCTAACACGCATAAATATATTTTTGACTGCCTTCGTAACATAGTGGTTTACCCACTTGCCGTGTAAGACGGAGGTCCTGGATTCGATTCCCGAGACACAGGAGTAGTAGGATCGTGGTAGGGTTTTTAAAACCTGCTTGGCTAGCTACCACCCTCAAGGTCAATCTGCCGCCATAACAGCATTGCTGTGTTCCGGCAGACACACATGAGGAGAGCCAGAGGTAGAGGCTTCATTGTCACTTAACATCGGGTGATATGCAAGCTAAGTGCTAGCCCATAACCTATAAAAAAATAATATGCACAGTATTCAGGGCAGTCATCTTTGTCCAATCGTACACGATGGCTGCTGATACCGTCCTCCACGACAAGCCATACATAAATGCAAATATGGAATCTGCAAAAGGTAGAATATCCTGCGTAAAGGCCCCTACACTCGTAACTCTTCTATTTAAATTATCTACATCATATGAAGCACGTTTGAAGATGTGGAGCAGGTCTGAAATATGGATACCAGCTGAACGTCACCTGATTACAGCTAGGAGGGTGTTTAGTAATTAAAATAACTATTACGTGAATTTTTACTAAGTCCTGGTTCACATATGCTATACGCTGGTGTAAACTAGCATACTTTTCGAAAGTACACCATATTTAATTAAAACCACTAATAACTATAACACTACAAGTTATAGTAATAAATCATAGTATATTCACAAATCTACATTTTATGACATCAAATATTATATGCTGCTTAAATCAATGGAATTTACGTTGAGTAAAAGGACAAAGCAAATCCAACATTTTGTTGTTAATAAACAAAAAATAAATCTTATCAAATCGTTTATTAAAATAATAATAACATATATGTTTTTATTGCAACAACAATTTTTGCATGTTTAAGATGTAATAAAAAATTATTAATTTAACATTTTATTATATCATCTTAATTTATATATATAATTTATATTTATAAGACATTATTAAATAACAAATCACACATTAGAAATAAAAAAATCATTATAATTATGAGAAAATAGATGAGAAATTATTATTAACTGTATAAACGATTTATAATAATGTGTAAAATACTTAACAGAAAATAGATATTACATTAAAATTATTGCAATTTCTAAAATATTTGTTTGTATAACTACTAACAGAAACTTGACGACGAATTATTTCCATGCAAAGACTACGGTATTACGGTCGTGCACTTAAAAATAGTAATAACATTATATTTCTAATAACACGTAGCCGCTGGGATTGCGCTGAAGATGACATCGATTCCCCAAGCCGTTGCCACAGCTCCACCCACAATTCCTATCAAAATAGTATCTAGGCATATCATTTCCTTCCAATCATCGAATTGACTGAAATGTAAAAAAAAAAGTTGTTACCCATTATATTCATAAAGTCCATCCGTAAAATATATCATATTACATACGTAAATTATCACAATATTGTGTATGACATGACCTGCAATGAGAACTAGCAATTAGAACAAATGTGTTCCATTTTTAAGTAAATAATCATACAACAATGAGTTCCGAGATACTTTGATCACATAGACCGGAAAGAACGAAACAATTTTTATAAATTGATAGTCGTGGGACAGGTCGAGGACAAAAGATCTCGCGGTCACTGACCTACTAATAGGTCCTACCAAAAAAAAAAAGTATTAACTGGTCTAAATATAGTCGAAGCTATTCAATACGAACTCTAAACGGATGGTAAAATCTTAATAAATGAAGAAAACAAAAGATAAGAACTTTCTAGAACGACTTGAACTGATTAATATAACTCACATTGCGGGTTGTCCTTCTCCTCGAGGTTGTTTGGAAAGTTTAAGATAGCAAATGGAAGGTAACACGAAGGTAAGAAGCGCGATAGTGCTGCCACCCAATAATGCCAGATTATTGTAGAAGCGAGGAAACGTTTCGCCCAGGAATATGATCGCAGCCATTATAGACAGACGGACTAACGTGCGGTAGCTGATGGAGTCTGTGAAATGAAATTTAATTTTAAATACAACAGATTTAAATTGTCTCTTTATCCCATGGCTTTGCCGTAAACAAACATGTAAAATACAATTCATAAGCAGTATGTATGCGAACGTATATGTTCGCATATATACTGCTTATGAATTGTTACGGGATATAGAACTGAAAGTTTTACTTATAAAGTATGCGAATATATTTATACCTCTTGGAATGTTATATATTTCCTCCATTTCTTGGAATACGGGATTGATGATCATAATAACGGCGCAAAACAGGTGAATGGCCATGAAGATGTTTCCGACAAGTGTTATGGGTGTAGCGGAGAGTGACATGACTATATTAGGAGCAACCGACTCGCCATACACTGCGTAACCGCCTATCGCAATAGGCAGGTACAAAGCGAGAATACCTACAGAATAATAAAAACACGCTTTAAAACGGATTATCATAAATTATCACGTTCATCATTTCGGTTCAACTGCGAAGTTGTTCAAGTCGTCACCTTTCATATAATTTATAACATGCAATAACAATTATTTGTTTGTAAAAACAACTTTCTATTGTAAACTTAGCTGTTCAGCACGGCTGTTTTGGGCATTTTAATACTTAATGTTTTACAAACAAATCAATAAATATACGTTTCAAACAATTGATAATCAATATACATTAGAACTTACCAAAGAAACTGTAGTGTAGACTTTTCCCGAATTTGGTTTTATCAAGCATATCGTTTTGGATCGTTGGAAAAGCTGAGGCGCCACCGAATGCAAACATGATGGTGCCGAAGGCGAGAGCGAAATCCTTAAATCCGTGAATACCCCAACGAAATACGAATGGTTTTATGTCGTCCATCATCTGGATGAAGTATAAAATACAAGCGACGATAATCGAAGCGAAAGCTATAGTTCCCGTAAACCTGTAATATAAAAATTAAAACAGTTATAATAACAAAAAAATCTTAAAACCGATCGTAATGACCGCCGTAATGAGTCGATAAAAACCGCGCCAATAAATTATATCATTTATGATATCAACGTAATATTTTCTGCATTAACTGTTGGCTGATAATATCTAATGCATTGGGCAAACACTTGACTTAAATTTCTCATGATTTTTAGTAACAATGAGACTGTATATGGCGAAGGGTGAGCACCCAGTATACTCTGACACACGTATGTTTAGTGGAACACAAAAACGTTGTCATGGCGGTAGGTTATCGTTATGGGTGGAATCTAGCCGGGCGGATTCGTAAAAACCAAGCAGATTCCTCTACTCATATGGGTGCAGAAGCACAGGTCTCTTACCAGGCAGTCGTATCAAGAACCACAGCGCCTATCTTTGTTGCAAAGCAGCAATGTGCAAGGCATTTTGACAGGCGCAATCAATAGTTAAATACCGAACCAATAATATATCTCATAGTTTTTTATAGACTTATGTAATCATTTTTATTAGTAATTATGATGTAAAATAAAAATAAAGTTCAAACTCTGTTGTGGCATGTTATCTTAATTTTATTTAAATGGAAATTCATCCGATCAACATCTCTTAAATTATTCATCCCAAATAAATAACAACCGGATTATAAATTATTCCTAATAATGACTACAGAGTGACCCATGTTCGTATATAATAAAAGGCGTTCGATAAAAATTATAGTCAACGTTTTGCATTTTTTCATTATTATTCAAAAGCAAATATATGGCAAATCATGTACTATCATTATCATATACTAAAATATGTCCACATCGGAAATAATGTTTTTACTGAAAAATTTCACGCCAATCAGTCGTGCCCTGATCGAATCTAACGGCTACCAATGAAATAGAATTTAAACAAAATAAATAGAAGCAGTATTGTGCTTCTTTACAGAGTAGTAACTTATTATCAGATGTACTCATATCTACCGTATATCCACTGTAAATTCGTCTAATGTACGACAGATGAGAACTCACGAAAAATCCTTCGGTGTACCGAAAAGCATTAGCGGTGTCATACTTCCGGCGACGATGATATACCAGGTGCAGAATGTTATAGAGGGTGCAAGAGAGAGGAATACTTGTTCAACAATTTGCGCTGCCAATAGTAAATACACCACGGCTACTCCGAATAACGAAACGATTATCACTAAGGAAACAGCCACACTGAAAGAAAAACATAATTCATTTATGAAAAGACTTAACACGTAGGACAATAATTGCTCTCTAGGACTTCAGAAGTCGTGTCTATTATAATTGCAGTAATAAAATATGTTAAAGTAAAGTAAAACTGAAGAAAGGTTTTTTAAGTGATATAATGAATAGAAATCACGCGAATACTGTTTTTTTAGCCATTTGGGTTGTAAAACTTCATTCTTTGCATTTCTTACATTTATCAAATTTTATAAGGAATCAAACTAGCGTCGTAAAGATTTTTAGCGATCCACTTCGTTATTTCATAAAGGCTTCCTATGTTTGTTATAGTAGACCATAGATTATTATTAAAGTAGATATCTATCACTATATTTTATTAGAAGTTGTATTAATTAGTATAAGAACATTTTATATAAAAAAAAACTTTAGTTTTGACATCAGCAAATACTTATGTTAATTTTCTTTTCTAACTCGGATAAAATGATATTCACTGCTCGCAAATGAATACATATATGCAAAACTGCTTTAAAAAGGTTACGGAGAGTCGTGAGAAACTTACCTCCATTTCTTTCCCAAAGCCTGATTAACGATAATAGCGTAGGGATTTCTTTTTCTGGTTCTCATCTCGGGATTCTGATCTTCAATAATAGACCAACAATCGCTTAGGCGTTTACCACTAAATGCCGCTAACGCTGCCATTAACAGTATGATTGGGATTCCGATCCAACCTTTAAATTGAGATATTTGATTAACTTTATTTTAATGTACTTGCGATTCTTTATATTTTATTATTTGGTCTATAAAATATATTATATGTATGACTTTTCTAATTTATTATAGTGCCTCTGGCAACATTGTTCTATACATTTTATTGTAAAACATGAAATATAAGATTACCATAATGCACAAAATTACTACAGACACGAAAAGAAAACCTTAAACATTTATCGGTAAATCTAGTTTTAAACATTCTGTCATTTTGACATGCACTGGAAATAGTGCTTATTTATGTTAAATAGTACTTAGTTACGTTAATGAAAAGAGAGTTGGTAAACGCATTTTTCGTAAAAAATAATTTTGGATGCATAACAAAATTGAAATCGCTACGTAGTATGTACGAAAAAAAAAAGTTTTTAATCAACTTTATTTATTAAGTATTACATAAAGCGAACTTCACTTCGAATTTGTATTCTGTACGTGTCGAAACTAGTTTAAATATATTTTTAATCATGTAACTTTCCATTCCAAAACTTGTTTTATACCTAAATGAGGTTAAACAAACAGCAATATTAATATGAAGCGAAAACGGCTTAAGATTAAATAATTAAAAATGCTTCAGTAGACAACATTATTGTGCCTTTAGTAATAACATTGAAATGAAAGTAATTTAAAGTTCGAATCGAGTTTAAAAATACATATGTATATTCATCACTAGATGATTTTGTCAGTAAATCTTTGAGTCATCAGACATAATTTAAATATAACAAAAATTTCGGTCGAGGTTATTCGATAAGCAGTATGAAAAAACAAAGGTGTAAGTATTTATATAAACAAGCTGATCATGAAAAATAAAGCAATAGGTAGCGACTAGAATAATTTGGAGGTGAAACTTATTACTTTATGTAATATAATGTAACATTTAATAAGAAATTGTCTTGTAAAAGAAATTTACTGTTATAAATGAATAAACATCTGTTCCACGGCGGAAGCGTTTGCGATTGTGTGAATGCGCGAATGTTGTTGATTTTTTAATCCATAATGTTAATGCTTATCTTCATAAGGTTTCTTTGTGAAACGTCACAGAACAGCTTTACCAAGACTCGACTTTAAAGTAATAACCCTACTAAAATTTTGCTAATGTAACTGATTAAATTAGGCACGAGTTATAAAAATGTGTATTATGTAATATTTGCAATAAAAAAATCACATATTCTTTATTAACCCCGATCTATATAAAGGTATAGAGTTAATCAGTTTCTAGTACTATAATAACTCAAGAGAGTTTGAATTGATTTTAATCGATTTTATTTATTTAAAAATATAATATAGATAATATAACAAGAGCAATTAAGACTGGCCTTTTTTCATTTCTTTATTTTTTATTCGTATTATAGACGACCAAATTTAAAGATACTTATTCATTTTATTCAAGTGCATAGTGCCAATCGACACAGATGCGCCCCCACAATATTTTTTTGATCGAAAATTCGAGAAGTGCTCGCGGTTCAAATCGACCGATCCACTAACGCCAGTCCCGATCCGTCAACAGTTCGAGATGTAGGTCGAAATGAAGCGCGCCGCTCAGCGAGTTGCAGGATTACGGACAGGTGGCGCATTCTTGTCCCTGTCGCCTGCCCAAGGTCACTTTAGGCTCGCCGAGCTGTTAATACTCGGAAGCATTAGCACGCTTTCATTTAAAAATCAATGTGAGTAGGCTTATTCTAGGTTTATGCGCTTTATTATCAAAAACCTTATCACTTAACACCAGGGGAGACTGAAGTATAAACCTATAAAATTAAAAAAGCTTCCGCCGAAGTCTACAAAAATAAATTAAACTTAGTTGTCTACTAGTAATTTCAAAACAAAAAAACTTAATTAAATACTTGTCAACATGATAGGTGGGTGTCATACCAAAAAAATATGTTTAAATTTATTTCGTCTAGCTGTTTAAGTGATTTGCGCAAAATTTAAACTTAAACCTCCAATGAATGATCAAACATTCAATACTTTATTTTATTGGAAAGTTATTATATAGTTATTAGTATTATTAAGTTATTACAATGTATGCAGAATTTAACCAGTTTAAAATTGATATTTATTCAATTCCTACTATAAGTTTACATTCTTTTATATTTATTTATCTCGTTTAAATTTTCAATAGTTAATAAAATACTTTTTAATTATCTAAACAAGTTCAAATGTAATTTTTAAACTAGTAGTGGATGGAACTTAATGTTAATTCGATTTTTTCAAATATTAATTTATAATTTAATTTAATTAATATTACTTTTATGATGTAAGAGTTTACTTCAAACTTTTATTTTTATTACATGTTATTCGTCATTCTTTTAGTTATGATTTATTAATTTTAGGTCACAGAATTGCTTCAGTAGGGCAAGCCCGGCTCTTCGGCTTAAATTATGGATCTGCTACTGTCTCGGCACAGTTACGTTTAAAAAACTAGATCTATATGCACTAAACACCTGGCAGATATTTGTAACGACGGGCTGTCGTAATAAAATCGGGTCACATATATACGACATTAACGAAAGAGTTTAAGGTCATTTAAAGTAAACGATCTACAAGTAAAGACCTCAGGAAGCGGTAAAGGGCAGGCAAATCAAGCCTGTCTATAAATTTTAATGTTTTGGAAGCTTAGTAAAACTAGAAATGAATTGATTTTCATTTTGTGTGCGAGATTATATCTACAAAAAGTATCTCGAATAGTCATTCAATATTTAAAGAGGACGAAAGCATTCTTTTTATATACACCTCAATTCATTGTCACTATGAAAGAAGTCGTTTACTATTAATAAATTACATCCATTGTATTCATTTTCAAACTATATGTATTTAATATAGTGAGTTAATACATAACAAAATGTATTAACTAAAGGAACGATAACATTACTCAAAGTCTCAAGAATTATGTTCATTTTGCTATATCTACTTAACATAATATTGCTGTCAAACTTGTTTTAGCATGCCGTTTCTTTTCATCTCACGGCGGTTAGTGAGACACAAACTATGGAATGATGATGATTCTAACTAATCTTTAAATCAGTCAAATAATAATTTAAATAATGATGTTGAAATGTTCACCTTCAATTGGAAGATTTCTCTCGAAAAGAAGTGGGGAAATGAAATAGTATACGTTTCATAATATTAAAATTGTAAATAATAAAGAATAAAAAACCCAATTTTATATATCGAGAAATAACATCTTGGTCTTATAAATGACGTAGCATCTAGTAAAAGGTTATATCGTATATTAACACGCACAACTTTACTATAAAATTAAAAAAAAAAACACTAACAATCTTAAAGAGCAGCCGGCCAATCAGAAATTCTTTTTTCAAATCGTTGTTTTTATACAACGTAATTTGAAAATAGGATTTAACTTTTTATTTAAAACAAAATGCAACATTATAAATAAAATTCTATTAACCGCTTCGCGCTCTTCGCAACATATGTAGACGTTTAGTTTTGCATTTAAAGTTAATTGACTTTAATTTATAGTTGAAAATCTTTAAAATATTATATTTCTTTACCTTTCGTTACTTGATCATCGATGAAAATAAAATTTAAAGGTTTCACTGGAATTTTATTAATTTACTTATATTTCCCTTTTGTTAATTAAAATTCGCCCCTGAAGAGGTTAAACAATGTAATTTATAACGTACCATGATATAGTCATGTCTCATCTATTACGTTGGTAAAATGTTGGTCGATTTTCAACCTTTACATAACCTCGCAACGAAGAATACTAGTGTTTTTCACATTTTTTTAAATAAAAGTACGGAGAATATTACTTGTACGTAACTATTTTTTACTACGAGAATTTCGCAATCGCGAGCCCCGGGTCCAAAGGTGTAATATCCGTAGAAGAAACAGGTAGTTACATCATTCAATTATAACACAATTCAATAACAACGGTTTGATATTCAAACGTGAAATAAAATTTCGAAATTCCATGGTTACCTTAACATTGTAAAATTTAAAAATAAACTGAAATAAATATCTTTTGATTTTCTTAGAAAATTACCGAGTCAATTTTTATTCAAAACATATTAAAGTTATTGGTACCCTATGAATATACCGGTTTTGAACCAGTTCTTCTAGTGCGGTCAGTTGAGAAGATTCAACGTAACACGTACTCGGCTAATGGAGAGATGGGAAGAATATTTTAAGATTCAAAATGTACAAGATTTGTTTTAAGCTAATAATCTGGCGTTCATTATGTTTGACAATAGTACAATTTTTAATGTTGAGGTATACTGATTACACAAACATGCATATTTATTTTAAATTGTTTAATCAACTGAAAAGAAGCAAATCGTTCATAAGAAACTATGATACATAAGATAGAAAGCATCATTAGCTCATTGTATTCGTATTTATAAATGTAATATTATTTTCAATCGACATTATGTCGGTAGACACCCAGTTTTGTATTTGCAATTGCAAAAAGAAATATAAAAAACTCACCATGTTAGGCCCCAGAAAGTATGAATATTTTAAAATAAGTGCTTTATTTATTTCTACTACAAATTAACTTTTTGTTTAGTTTTATCGCCTTCTTTGCTCATAGAAAAAGTATCAATTTATAACTGCATGACAAATAATGTGAAAAAATTAATAACAATTATATTCGCAGAAAGCCAAAAATTCGCTATTGCGATTATGAGGTTTTTTGCAAACAAATTATTTGCCAATGCAGTAATTTACAACTGTAAATGATTCATACAAATAATTAATAATATTAGGCAATATTGTTCATAATTATTTTAGTTACGTCGTTATAGTAACTAATGATTATGAGCTGTTATAAATTCAATAAGTATTATGACGTAAAGAAGAATTTCATTGAAAGTTATATATACACCTTATTAAATAATAATACCTACATAAACATATAATGCTATATAATATATTTTATTAAACCACATAAAAGTGTATTTATAAAACAGTTAAATATATAAATATGAAAAGAATTTCAAACATAGTTTACCGCCACAATTTATAACATCAAATTAAATTAAAATAATTTATTAAGTAAAGATTATCGGCATTATCGAATTTTAAATGAATAAAATATTCATTAGTAATACATAGATGAACAATTAAAAAGAAAGCAGATACAGAAAGCCATAACAGATATTTAACGTGCAACAAAAATAACAGTTTATTTGTTTTTAAAAAACCTCTCTGGGAACACTTGAGCGATGTGCTGCCTGTACATTCGATTTTTAAAATGATAAAATTCGGGAGGCCATAACATCATTCGCGAATAAATTGAAATGGGATATTCGTTACATCATTAATAAAATTATTTTTCATCAACGAATCTTCATGGCCCAACTTGAAGTTTCTCGTTTTTACTTCGAGATTGTTCATTTTATTATTCTTATAGAAATTAACAATATATAATATTCAACTTCGCATACAGCATATATTAATAATACAAGCATAGTAAAACTTTACGCACCTGTCTTCTCCAAGGCTCGAGGAAGAGTAAGAACTCCGCATCCTGCCATCTCTCCAGCTATCAGCAAAGCCGCCTGCTTCATGCTGAGGCCAGTGGCTTTGGCTTTTTCATTGCCATCTGTACTCTATAATAATTACTTATGATAAGACCTCATTTAATTAAAATATTTTTATAAGTGAACCATATATTGTTAACCCACCGGTATTGTTAATCCAATATTTGATCTCTATTCACACTGGGGTGTTAAGTGACAATGAGGCCATGGTGATGAAACGTGTACGAATACTTTGGCTTTCAAGTATACGACTAGCGAAACAGATCAAGACTGTTATGGCGACGGATTGAAATTATGGAAGGGTAGCTAGCCACGCGAGGTTCGAAAACACCCAGGTCCAACTATCCATGTGGCCCGGGAATGGAAATTGGGACCTCCGTATTGCAATCCTCATCAACAAATAAGCAAATGTCCCGGATGCGCTAAGCAATCCTTTAAAACGAAATCACGACAAAATGTTCGGAGACCGGAAAACATTTAATAAATTATACTGTCTAATTTTTTTTCTGTACGGCTATATTAATTCATAAATTTAAGTTGATAGACACACTTCCCGGACGAATATATTCCTAAATAAATAGCAGCCATATCGGAATCTACACATTGTATTCGATTAAAATAATGAGAATTTTATTTTACTCCTTTGGTCCATGCCACATTTTAAACAATTAGAAACTCATCCAATTCACCTATACTTCATGATTTGTTCGTTACATTTGAATGAATAGGTGGCCCTTTGGTCTGTTTTAAGTTATGACATATATAAGAAACAAGTTTTCAAGGGTACATGTAACCAATATGCGTAATAATTTATATCCAATATATCGGATTACCTACACCTTTGAAATACAATTAAGGTCTCTAATTGCCCAAAAGGATTTTTACTTGCATCGGATGACTAAAAATAGTGAAAATAAGATATGCCCAGTAGAACTGGTTTTATGGAAATTAATATAATGTTACGTTTTCAGACTTGCGCTATAACCAAACTTTTTTTACCGTATTTACAATGGGATGTGTTCTGAGCGACTATACGATATGATGACCACGGCCACATTCTAGGATCGTGCCGTGTCGCCATCAACAAGAATTTCACGTACGGTCTGGTTCTAAAGCAATTTTCTCACAAGAACCATTAGGCTACACAAGAGAATGAATGCGTGACCCCAGTGATATTTACATGTGTCCATAGGCTTCGAAAACCGCTCACCACCACGCGGTTCGTACGCTTGTTGCTGTTGTCGTTGTTACCTCAGTGGTATAACGTAAAAAATAACATATATTATTATAACCAATTAATTGTAATAAAAGTGAAAATATAATTGACAATTAATTGGTTTCACAATAAAATAAATATGAATGTAATTACATTGTAATTAATATACATGTAAATAATATTTATAAAATGTTTTGTAAACTGCATTTAATTCGTTGAAGTTATAGTAATAGCTAGCTTCCAATTTTTTTTTAATAATATATATTTGCAATATCAATTAAATTACATACCCCTTTCTGAATCAGTGGCGTAGACTCCTGCGGCACACTAGAGCTACTCATTGCGGCTTCATTATTTGCCATTCTTGGAATATCTATTTAAAAAATATGTACACAAGATTCAAAAAGAGCACTAATATTTCGATTAAAGCCCATATGAGGCCAAACTTCCTGCGTATCAATATGTCAAACAGTTCGTATGGCTTCAACTTACCTTAAGTCCTGTGTTTGGTAATAAGTTTCACACAACTATACACCACGAGGCTCCGTATCATACTGACGAATAAGCTGCATTTTTGAATAGCAAGCTCTTGAAACGTTCTGTACACCAACTTCAAAAATTAACCGCATCTCATTTTTTAAATAACAAAAATAATGAAATTAGTAGACTTTAAGTTTTAAATAAATTTTATTAAAATTATAGAAAGTATTTTGAAATAAGTAATGATGTTTTATACAGATGAGCATTTAGTTTTAAAACAACTGGTAAGCGTAACTATAAGTGTTGAATACTTTCATGTAATGAATTTTTCAAGTTCAATTTAGGAAATTGATAATTAATTAACAAGTTCAACTAGTAACACAAAAAAATTATGAAAGTGCTAGACAACTTTTTGTAATTTCTTTTTATTAATACTAAACTTACAATAAATTGGCACTATGAAAATATATAGATCATTAGGTGCACAATACTTTTTTCCATTATTCCACCTTTAGAATCCATATTCTTTGTAAGTTATTATAAAAACAATTCTAAAAATCAATCTAAATTGCCAATTTTTGTTAAAAAATTATTAACATGCGTTAAATTAATAATTCCATCATTAGAGATTTTCCTTATTATGTTTTTGTAAAAAGTATAAAGAGTATTATTGTTTTAAATGGAGATTGTTTCTTAATTTCTTTTAACCCTTTTGAGACCAGTTGCACACTTTTTGTGCAAAAACAACTTGCCTGATTTCACATCTTAGCAATATAATTTTTTCATCCTCTTCCAGGTATTCATACTACTTCATTAGTCTTTATTTAAAAAAATACATAAATCGTCAATAAAACATTTATAAACATTTGAAATATGTTATTCTTATGTTACAGTGTTTGCGGGTTTTTATATTTTTTTAACAATAAATTTTATTTCTTAATTCTACATCAATTTAATAAATATATTGTTGTATGGACACCGATACATAAAAATATTGACTAGTAAAAAATAGGCAATTTGTAAAAATAAATAACAATTTAATTTTTACATTATAATCTAACATTGTTTTTTTCCGGGTTTTCAAGTTAATTTTAGTGAGGCTATTGAGTTGGTGGATTTATAAAATACTTAAAAAAGAGTTTATTTGTACGTGGTAAATTAATTACTACTGCATTTCCAGATTACTGGAATTTTTAACCACTTTTAATTAATTTTGTGTGCGATGAAACGTAATCGTCAGTCATTGATAATGTCAATCGATTATGATGTAGGTAAGTATTGCTTTTAAATTCCTTTATGTGGTAACAATGCCATCTGACATTTATACTTGGTAGAGTTTTAAAAGTGTCAAATGGGATTTTACCAAATAAAAACTCTTCTAAGTAATAGTAAAATACATTGAATTTGTGAAATAATATATTGCTATACATCTTAAACCGAAGGAAAATGATTTTAAACTCAAAAAGTGAAATATTTCTGTTTGGGTGAAGGCTAGGTATGTTATAAGATGACTTAAATTATTAATTAATTAAAGATTTTAAAGGGCAATCAGTTTCATTGTTTTAATAATACAATTGATGATGTTTATATTGCTGGCGTTTGTTATTAACTAATGTAAAAGTCACTAACAAATAGAGCGAGATCATTTAACTTCCTGTTCGCTATTTCCGTATGCATAGTTCAGCCTCTATGTATTATTTTTATCATTATTGCATATACAATGCAATGTACTGCTGAGCTTAATTTAATTTTTTTAATTCGTATGAGGCTGAGATATTTTTAATTAAGCCAATTTTATACACTGTCTTTTTATATATTGTATTTTATTTTTTCGACTTTAATATACTGTTTATGATTCACATTAAAATATATTTAACAATATTCATTATAAATTGTATGATGTTATCTTTATTTTTGGAAATCACCCTTATAATTTGTCAATTATGAATTAAAAAGAATGCACTCTTGCAGAGTTGATATTATTACATATTGATTTATAAGTAATAAGCAATACATAATTTATAAAATAAAATGTGTTAATATTGATAAAATATAAAAGAGTATTATAATTTGTGTAAATTATGAATAGTTATTTTTGTTTAAGTGTAGCTCTGCTTTATGAAATTACTAATAATTAACTTTAGCTGAAGTATTCTCTCTAATATTGCAAAAGGCTGCGAATTTTTTAGTACCAATTTAATAAAACAATTATTCCAATATTTACAGATTTTGTGTATGTTGCTTGTTTATACAAATATGTATAGTATCAATGCCATTAATGTTTACTTCTTCTGAATCTGTAATTATGTTTGTAATATTAAATATGGAGTGCTCTACTCCATATTAATTAAAAAAGCACATTATAGACTAAGGTCATTAAGATAAAAATATTCTTTTATTCTCATTTCACATAACATAACATAGCAATTTTAAGATTTTATTAAAAGTATATAATCTATTTCTTGTTGCAGTACTTTAGCCTAAATTACACACAAAAAAGAAAAAATGAATATTTCTGAAGATATGGACTCTCAGAGCACAGTCCCAACTGACAGTCATATTGAAGATGGTTCAGGTATTATAAAACTATGTTATTTAAAGCTTGGCTTACCATTAAATAAAATTATATTTAAAGCATGGCACTCCACATATGTAAAAGTATGTTTGAGCTTATCAGACTTGTGGTTAAAATATGGAAAGTAATTTCAGTTTGGCAACTCAAAGTGAGTATCTTATTTACTTACATTTATCATGAACTGCCTAACTTAACCATAATAAAGAATAATAGGTGCCCGTGATATCTAAAATATGCACTATTTTAGGAACTGAAGAACCACCATCATCAATGGTTTCTAGTGAGGGTGAGTCTGAGGGCAGTATTATATCAGAACAGAGAGTAAATGATGGAGTAGCCTCTTTGGCCTACAGTAATGATGTCAGTGCCAATGAATCACAAACCTTAGTTGACCGCACTGCCCCCGCCCTTAATGCAAATGATTGGTGGAATTCCCTGGCTTCTATTGTTTTAACTAGAGGTTAGTATTTTCCAATATATTTTTTACAACATTTATATTAAGAAATATATTTAAACACTTTCGGTTTTACTAATCCTAGAACTTACATATATAAGTTTACACTTAATTCTTTTGTTAATTTTGACTGTGGAAGAGATGTATGATTTGATGTCAAAAATTACTCATTTCAGGTTCAATGCTGCCTTGGGGTCCACACAAAGGTCCCATTTTATTACCCACAGATTCAGAACTCCGACCTGGAGAATTTGTTATGAGATTATTATTCACTGAATTCACTGTCCAAGCAGAGAGAAAAATGGAAGTAGTTATGGCTGAACCACTTGTAAGTCATTAACAATGTCAACAGAATTGATCAGGTGTTTTTTTTTTGTTATGAAATTATAGATAGAGTAAATCTCTTGATTATTATTGTAGGAGAAACCATTAAACAAAACTTTACAACGAGGTGAGGATCCACAACTTGATCAAATTCTGACTGCATTTGGAACTGTCGCTGAACATTGTTTGCCATCTTTGTTACGTGCCCTTTTTGGATGGCTCGAGCGTCAAATGGCCGACTCTCCTCAACTAAATGAACAAACAAAGAAACCCCATCAAGATCTTCGTAACAAAAGGTAACCTTTATTAAGTCACGGGTTATGTGGAATTTTCACACACTAAAACCCTTTCATGGTCACCCTAGTGCATTATGAGGGGCATCTGGATTTTCAAAGGAACGCACAGGGGCCCCTCTGCATTAGATGTACACGTTCCAAGGATGGGATAGTCCACATAGCGCCTATCCCATTGCCCGGAAATACAGGGTAGAATAAAAGGTCACCATTGAATACATTAGATTATTGCCATCAAAAATTGTTTTCTCTTTGACATCTTCCTGATTCAATCTTTTTCCTATATATAGTTCTGCGTAGTGAGTACTTGACAATCATGAAGTTGGTTGAACTCATTGGCAAGTTATCAACCTGAATGTCAATTTGCCGCCATAACAGCTTTATTGTGTTACAGCAGTCATAAATGTTGCTGCGGATGTGAGCAACATTAAAATTTCTAATAGGAAAACCTTTTTTCAATGTTTGACTTTACTTCACCTTACACAATTTTCTTATCTCTCTTTTCCAGCATAATATATATAGTGTCAGGAAGTGGAGCCGGTACAGAGACAGTGGAACGCAGTTGTGAGGAGCTACAGGCAGAACGGCGTGACCTTGCCGTTGAGTTCCTTTTCTGCCTTGCTTTAATTGAAGTTCTTCGTCAATTACCATTTCATCCAGGCCATGAAGATCTGGTGCATTATATTGAAACATTAGCTTTTAAAAGGTTTAATTACAAAGAAGGGTAAGTAACACAATTAAATTATGTTATTATTTACATTAAAAATAACATTAAGATCTTAATGATTGGCTCATGATAAGTTAGATGCCTTACACAGGGTGACATCTACAACTATCTATGATTTTATTATTTAATTTTTAATGCGTATTTTTTTTCCAATAAAATGTGTCTGTTAATAATAACTGTACCATAAAGCGATGTTTGTCGACAGGTTGCAATCTAATCCAAATGCCGCTAACGTGCACATTATAGCCGACCTATACGCTGAAGTGATCGGCGTCCTGGCGCAGTCACGTTTCGCGTCCGTCCGAAAGCGCTTCACCGCTGAACTCAAAGTTAGTTTTATATTGATTATATTTATGTGTGTATATATATATACATATATACTAAAGCTAATGCTCATAGTTTCAGAAAAGAAGACAATCATTGTAATGTGATGTAATTGACGCAATAATTTCCATACACGAAAAGTAATTAAATTACTGTCATATATTTTTACACCCCAAACTACTAAGGATTACACCGATTTTAACTTACATATTATATTTTCCTTTGAAAAGTGACGTAATCCAGTGTTTAATACTATAATTTAAAAAAAAATCTTCAGATGTTTGAAGATAACTCTGTAATAGATTTTACAATTTTTTGTTATTGTCATATGCATTCGTTTTATTATGTTAACAGGAATTAAAGAGTCGAGAACCTTCACCGCATACAACACAAAGTATAATATCCCTACTAATGGGCATGAAGTTCTTTCGGGTGAAAATGGTACCTATAGAAGAGTTCGAAGCGTCATTTCAATTTTTACAAGAGTGCGCACAATATTTCCTCGAGGTTAAAGACAAGGACATAAGACACGCTCTGGCAGGACTTTTTGTCGAAATATTAGTGCCTGTTGCTGCTGTGAGTGGATCTTCTATAAGATTTTGTATAATGCATTGATTAAATAGCTATGTCTATTATTTATTCTGTTTAATGCATTGAAAATGTAATTCCTGTTTGCGTTATTAAGTTTATTTACAATTCTTCAAATAAAAAACCACTTATAATGCTTTTTAGTGCAATTTGTTATTATAAACTTAAAAGACAGTTTACCTGTGTTTGACAAAACTTTAATTAGCTTATTTAAAGTAAAAGGTTTTGATAACGTTGTTAATATTTGAATATAACGATTCAGAAACCGTTTTTAACACAACAACAAATCAACACCATATTTTGCTATTAATTAAAAGAGTGTAATTGATTTAACATAACTTACAAATTACAGACGGTGAAAAATGAAGTTAATGTTCCATGCCTTAAGAATTTTGTAGAGATGCTATACAGTCATACTCTTGACGCTAGCACGAAATCAAAACACAGGCTGGCGCTATTTCCCCTTGTTACTTGCCTGCTATGCGTCTCGCAGAAACAATTCTTCCTTGCCAACTGGCACTGCTTTCTTGCCATGTGCTTGTCCCACCTTAAAAATAGGGACCCGAAAATGTGTAGAGTGGCTTTAGGTGAGTACTGAATTTAATATATTTTAACTTACTACTAGTACTATTCACATTTTGCAGTAAATAGAAGGGTAACTTTATAGAATTTCAATGTTGTGAAAATTATAAACAAAGTTTTAACCTAAATATTCATCTTGTTTTATCTACAGAGGCGCTTTATCGTCTTCTCTGGGTGTACATGATAAGAATAAAATGCGAGAGTAACTCAGCAACTCAATCCAGGCTCCAAAGCATCGTCAACTCTCTATTCCCCAAAGGATCTAAGGGCGTAGTACCGCGTGATACTCCTCTGAATATTTTCGTGAAAATAATCCAGTTCATCGCTCAAGAACGACTCGATTTCGCAATGAGGGAAATAGTGTTTGACTTGTTAATGGTTGGGCGACCAATTAAGATAATAATGACACCTGAGAGGATGTCGATCGGGCTCCGCGCGTTCCTTGTTGTCGCTGACAGTCTTCAACAAAAGGAAGGCGAACCGCCAATGCCAAGAACTTCGGGCACATTACCTTCTGGTAACACTTTGCGAGTCAAAAAGACTTTTCTCAACAAGATGTTGACAGATGAGACAGCAAGGTCTATAGGCATGAGTGCCTACTTTCCGTATGTACGAAGGGTTTTAGTAGAAATACTCAGGGCTTTAGATGCGCACTACGGGAGGCCGCTAATGTTGACCAATACACAAAACGTAACCAAAGAACAAGAAATTAATTCTGGAGACAGGAAACCAAGGATTGATTTATTTAGAACTTGTGTTGCTGCCATACCTCGGTGAGTATATGGGATGATATCAAAACCTAAGTTTTAATAGTTCTCTTTTTAATACTTCATAAAGATTTCATATAACATCGTTATAAGAAATTAATAAATAAGTTATTGCACTTCTGGCAGTTGTATATTTTGCAATATATATTAGGTTTCTATTGATCAAAAACATGTTGATTTTTTCGATTTCCATACATTTATAACATTCTTTCTAACAGACTGATTCCTGAAGGCATGAGCCCGAATGAACTAGTGGACTTACTGTGCCGCTTGACGGTTCATATGGATGAGGAATTGCGCGGCTTATCTTTTCAAAGCCTACAGACCCTCATCGTGGATTTCCCGGAATGGCGGCAAGATGTACTCGCCGGTTTCACTCAGTTTCTTGCAAAGGAAGTGCAGGTTAGATGATTTATACTTATACATAAAATAATTAATAATGTTCAATATGATAAACGTAAAATGTGCTTGATTTTCTCCCTATTTCGGGTTGCCTAGCAGAAAATATTACATAGTATTAAAGCCGCATTTTGTTTCCCATTTTTGCATAGGTTTGCAATAACGAACAACTATAGAAACAATGTTAAAAAATCATATATTTCAGGATACGTCACCGCAACTTGTAGAAAATGGTCTGAGAATGCTCCTTCAACTAATCACTAGTTGGAAAAATGGAGAGCCGACTACCGTTGCTACCGGAACTCCGATGAAACAGGAACCTTTGGTTTCCGTAGTCAGAGGAGCAGAGGCGTTAGGACTGGTGATGTTGTGTCAATGCAAATCTTATCCGAGGAGATTAGCTGTGCACATACTGAGGTAAATATCAGTGTAATGTGATTATATAATAACGTATTTCTTAACATCAGTAATTTCATTTCAATTTCAATGAAGCAGTCGGGACTACTTACAACTGTAATCATTTACACTTAACCCATTCAATATTATTATTTTGTTTTAATAATTCAAAAAACAAATATTTTAATAAATGATCACATTGTTTATTGGTCATTGCAAAATAATAATTGGGACATATTATCCTAATAGTATTGGGAGTGGGTCATATATCTAACAGTATTTTATGATAGTAAAATAGTCGAGGACATAAAATATATTACAGAGTATTCAATACTGATGGGACATAATATCCTAATAATTAACACTATTGGGATTTATAAGTCCCATTTTTATTTTTGGAAATAAAAAACAATAATTTGCTGCACACTAAATAAATAAAATAAAGTTATAAATAGCTTACTTGGCAATTCCAAGCACAACACATATAAAACACAGTTAGTAATAAGCGTAACACGTGTCTACTGTTTGTTAGCAACATCTAGACTGATAAAATGTTATAGGAAAGAAAAAAAGCAAATAGTAAACAGCAACAAAGCCGACATGTTTTGACTTGTTTACGAGCCTATGACCGTACAGTACTAAAATCCTAGATCCCAATGCATTTGTTAACATTTAAATTGTTTTAGTAATTATTATAAATTAACTGGGACAATATATCCTTACGGTATTTATTGAAAGGGTTAAATCCAATTTTAGGATATTTTTTTTATTGATTATGGGCTAACACTTGGCCTCGTTTTCAAATGACGTTAAGTGACTGTGAGGCCGCAGACGGTGAAGCGTGTTCGCCCAGAATACAAGACATCTGAGTCTCACGTGTACTGCCGGACCACAGCAATGCTGTTATGACGGCGAATCGACATAGAGGACGATAACAAGTCAGGCGGGTTTGAAAAACTATCACCATCCAGACTTCACTGCTCCTGTGGCCCCGGAATCGAACCCGGGACCTCAGCGCTACAAGGGAAGCGGCTAAAACACTGGGCCACGAAGGCAAAGTTTTGAATGTCTAAAGGTTTCCCTCTTTACACAATATAAAACAAAATGTATTTGTTTAAAACTTAATGCAATAAAGAAACGATCCCCAATGGGCACATCAATGACCACTACGGTTTTAGGGTTGTGTGCCCCAATGGTGATAAGCAGAACCCTATTATTGAGATTCCGTTGTCTGTCTGTCCGACTGTCAACAGGCTCTATCTCATGAACATTGTGATGTGTAGTGACTGTGATAGGTAGGTAGTTGGAATCTTCGCAGATTGTGTATATCTATTGCTACTACAGCAACAAATAACAAAAATAAAAGAATACTAACAAGAGACGTAATTTTATAAGCGTTTATGGTACGAAACCCCTCGCGGTGCAAGTCCGACACGCGCATGGACATTTATTACAGAATGAGCTTCTTTAGCTGGATCCACTATTATGCGTTGTTCACGGAATATTTATTTATTATTTAACCGTTTTTATTTACAGGGAAATAAAATATCTACTAGACAAATTACAACTGACGCTCGACGAGCCGGCTCTGATCGATGCAGCGGACGCACACGTGTCGCATTTCGCCGAGAAATGCCTGCCCCTGCTGCCGGCAACGGAGAAACAGGCTATACTAGCCGCCGGTCAACCCGACCTCGTGTGGATCGCGGAACGCAGCCACGCTGTTTGGACGGCCGGTAAGAGAGTTTACCTCTATTTGAATGCTACCATGGCGCAGTGGTATACCCGTTTTTTGTATTTTGTAACGAGAAGGTCCCGATTTCGATTCCCGGGCCACAATGTAATATAATAGTGGAGTCTGGTTGGTGGTACGGTTTTTTGAACCCACCTAGCTAGATATCACCTTCAATGTTAACAGCATTGCCGTCTTCCGGCAATCATACATGCAATGAGCAAGATAAATTCTGGGCGAGCTCGATTCACCATGTACGGCCTCATTTGAGGTCAAGTGTTAGCCCATAATCGATAAAAAAATTAACAATGCCTTTTATTTAGCCTTCTCACTAAGAAAAACGTAAATAAACGTCCAGAGAAGTCTAGCGATATACAACAAAGACGTATATGTAAGTCCTCAGAAATCCATCGAGATATAGGTTTTATTGGTTTTTACTTTATTTGCAACTATTGCTTTTTAAGTCTTATGAATGATATGACATCTTCGGGTACGGTTTTGGTCACTGGTTTGCGCGCCACAGCTACCGACGCGCGTACGAGTATAAAGCGCCGTCCCTGTTCATGGATTGTTCCAAGATTTTGCCGCAGTGAAAGGGTTAAACCAGTTTTGTCATATTTAAAGTTAATGGTATGCCAAAAAAGTGAACACTGTAGCCTATGAGGCCCACAAAAGCTAATCTTAAAGACAAAAGACATAATGGAATTAGGTAAAAACGTACCACAAAACAAGTATTTATAATAATTTTCTAATAAAAGTAACTGTCTTATGTTTCATATCTTTAGTCTTCAATTAAGATTTCTATTTATGACGTGAATTGAATTGAAATAACTCTTTTTCCTTTCATCAAAGGAAATGAAGGTTTTCAGCACCATCGCGCGTCGCATTATATTCAAAATCGTTTCGGGCCGCAAGAGAAAGCTGTAGGACGCATGTTTGACATATCTAATTTAATTACCTTTCCTATGTCACAGCGAGCTAATGTACAACTAAACCGAATTTCATATAGTTTATTGTTTCAGTTGTGACTCGTTAAAATCTTTTAAAGCATGTTACATTTTGCATATTTGGAAACTATTGGTTAGTGGATTAAGCTCTTATATACTAAATGGACGTGTGAGTTTGTACAGATGAGTCGTAATAAATTACAGGTATTCAACATGATGAGACATCAACCAAGAACAGTTGGAGCGACAGTGCTACCAATGGTGCCGACCCCTGGGAAGTGAGTTACACACTTTGAGAACTCTTTAAATTTAAAATAATTAAAGTTATTTTTCGTGTATTAAATTATGCCCAAGACATTAAATTTTATAAATCCCTGAACATAATTTAGGGTGTGAAAACTTTCCGCTTCTATATGAGAACTATTACACGGTGTAAAACTATAAATATTGTCTTAAAATTAGATCAGTGTTGTAATACAGTGACTAATTAAATCACCAGATACTATTTATTTCTATAGGGAGGTTGGCAAGAGAATGAGCGATGCACGTAATAGTAAGTGGTCACCGTCGCCCATTGACACTAGAACCAGTAGGAAACTCGGAGATGTATTGAGAAAGAGCCGACTCCTTTCTCAAAGGTCGGCTCTTTCGTAAAGTGGTTATAAAAAATGTCCTATACCGGTTTTAGTAGTGCCGATGTATGTCTTATGGACCAAGATGACTTACGCAATAAGTTGTTCTGCTCATCTCTTAGTCGTAATGGAAAAGTTACGGCCCTTTAATAGACTATTAAAGCACAGTAATCCTCCTCCTATGTCACTTTCTCGACCTCTTTTAATAAAAATAATATGCATATTAGAGGCGGGTTGTAATAGAATTGTTTAACATTTTACCATTTTCTACTCGCGGTGTATGTGTGAGTGAAGTTCTCCATGTTCAGGTTATACTTTACGGCCTACTCGAGCGCAGCCGAGTGCCCGCTCGCTGCCCCGCTACCATATTGCAGGCGTGGCCGATACTACACGCGCGCATACACGCTCTCTACACTATTATCGAGCCCGCGTAAGTGTATTTTAATACAATGCATATCATTGCAAGGGAAGACGATAGTATATTCGATACTGCATTTATAACAATTATAGGATTTGACTCCGTAAATCATTTGCGACTTGTGCTTTTGTGTTAGAGCACTTTTTTAAAAGTTCGCGCTTATTTATGCTTAAAGCTCCTTCCAAACTAAAAATGTTCAAGAACGCGGTAGTTGTAATAAAATTATTTAAATGATGTTTATTTATTTCCATGATATTTTTTTCTATGTTAATTTTTTCTTTAATGTTTATTTATATAAAAAAAAATTTCAGACCTGTTAACGATAACCGCGCATCGCTCCTGTCACGATCTCCCGCTTTGCCTAGAAAGCCAGAAAAAGAAAGGGAAAGAGATGGATATATGCAAGTAAGTTGATCTTGATTGTGTAAAGATATCCAAATTTTGTATGATGTATATTTTAAACCAAATTGAAAAACAGTAAAAGTTTTATTATTAAAAGTGAAACGTATCATTTTTCGTAAGATGAACTTCTTGCTCGAACCGCGCCGTATGTGATAGAAAAAAATAATTATATATATTATATTAGTGTTTAGTGATGCATAATTTAATTTTCTCTGTAAATAACAGGTTTGGAAATACTATATGACGATGGCGTACTTAGTAGTGCCGGCGGTACCTAGCCCAATTATACGCTGCGCCAGTCCCGATCTCAGTCTCAGGTAAATTAAAATTAAAACAGAACATCCAAATTTAGTGTCACAGTACAATAATTTTCATTATACTAATGAGGGACCCTGTAGTTTGTATTTGATTGTATAATTCTGTTACATTCAATTCATTTCAGTATAACAAAATATACACATTCAAAACATCATAATTGGCTTATCAAGTATTGTCGAAAATTATTTTTGATTGGCAGTAAAACATTTATTTGTTTGGTATTCGAATGTTGATTTGTTGTGCTGAGATTAGTAGCGATCCTATGTTGCTGTTATTCGTATTGTTTGAGAATTGAACTGGTTAGTATATTAACATTTAATATTAGATTAATAGATTTTGATATTGTTAATGCAAGACATACATTGCAAATTTTATTGTCATTTTATTCCTATTTAAACAGAAAATTAGATATGTGTATAGTTATTGTTTTTATATTAAGTAAAATATGAAGAAGTGAATATAAGTAGGTGACCGTAGCGTAATTTCTTTTCATAATGCGGATTCGGTTAATGTGAGAATGCGAGGGCGATGTGGCGCAATGTGAACCTCTGTCCAGTACCGCGGAGCCGGAGGGATGGCTCGGTGTGGCCGTCCTCAGTTCGTCGAGCGAGAGCCTCAACACGAGCGGCGGCTTCTTCACGCTGCCGTTGAGCTATGCCCGAGCGCACAGGCATCACAAGCGGACGAGGTGGCCGTTATTGTCGCTCGCTATGTGCACGCCGCATTTGATATGCCAATCATTGTCTCTATCGTGTTTCGGTTCCATCTCTATCTTTCATCTATAAACATTTTACGCGTGTTCGGAGTGAACAGGCGCCGTCCGCATCATCCATATGGCGGATTGTTAAACATCCTTGGATGGAATCGACAGCACACACCATTGTTGGTTGTTCAGTGGCTTTTTAAAACTTTAACATATGAAGGTCACTGTATCGTTGTCATTCATCGTCATGTCACGCGTAGGTGAAGTGCACAGCTAGTGTTATCATGAGTGCTAAATTTGTAATCATGAAATGTAAACATAACGGTGCGTTGTCGGTCACAAATAGGTTGTGTCCCCGTTTCGCTGGATATGAAATGGAATACGTCTTCATGTTGTGAGGCCATTATCATTTAACGTGAACGCTCATATCGTAGACGCCTAAATGTGTGCGTGTTTTTGTTTGTAAATGCCAAAAATGTGTGGTAAACATTGTTAACATATCATAAAATTATTATTCTATACATTTAGAAAATACTTACGGATATTGAAAGATATATTTACTAAACCTGGTATCATTTCGTATTACCATATGAGCAATTATGTTAAACTCTAGAGATCTTTCGATTTCGAACTGTGTTCGTTGAACATAAAACATTTAATTCCGTGTTCTTAATTGGAATGTGTAGTTGTAGAATGTGCACTGGAAAAATGCATGGAAATAAATACCTTATGTGATTAAAAATATATTTTTATGTATTATTGTCATATTCTAAATATATTAATTTCTAAAGAAAATTTAAAATAGAATTCATTATCAATGGTGCTATAGAGATTTTTTAAATATATTGATAAGAAAAGTTATCCTTTGTAACTTGTAATAAATAATAATTATTTGAAAACATCTTAGTAATTTTATACAAAAGACTAGTAAATAATGCATTACTTTATAATGAAAGATATTTCATTAGGCCTAAGATTAATGGATAATAGTCATCAAAAAAATACAAATTCAATGTTATGTTGACGCCGAAATGTTTTAACTCAGCATGTTTAAGATATAATAAATTTTAAAAAGTAGAGGAGGAATTCGCGTATGCTAACTACTAATTTCATATTGTAGACTCATATTCACATAGAAGGAAATAGAAGTAGTGATACTCAATTGCGTTATTATGTAAATTTTCAATGGAAAATAAATTTGAAACAACTATACTGTTATATTATAATTTAATTTTTTTTCAGTTGTATATCGCGTACATCTTCACTAAGTATGATACCTAATATTCCTCGACGTTTCGGCGCGAGTTGGTATCGTACCTAGTGAATATTTACGCGATATAGACCCGAAAAAATTTAAATTGTAATGTATACAGATCGCGGAATTTTAAAATCGTTATATACTGTTGTATATTTATCGTGTAATATTATATGAAAAAAATATTGTACGCTAAACTAAATATAAAGCTGTCTTCTCTGTTACTATTAGTTATCGCTAGTCATCATTTGAGCTTCTCTAAGTATTCTTGTGTTAAATACGCTTTGTGTATATTTGTTCTAAATCTTTGCTTCCTTGTTCAATAAAATTGTTGAGCAGTTGTTAACGCAGAGGCTAATCTTTTTTTTTTATTAAATCTCCTTATCCAGCTTTTACTTGTTTACGTTATCGTTTGCTCAATGATTTATTCATTCGAAATAAACTAGACTTCCTTTGTCAGAAAATGATAAAATTGTTTATGTCTTGTACTTTTATTGCGTTAAATATTATATCGTCATACGCTCCAGTCAATAATTTACAGTTCAGGAAAAATGAATTTGCTTTTTTTTTCAATTAAAAATAGGGCAAATATACTTTATGATATTCTTACTGCACATAAAGAAAGCGTTGGATAATTATATTGGTACTGATTATTATTGTTTTCTATAACAGATGTTAATAACAAATTCTATTTGCATTGCATATGGTCAAATATGTTGAATACTTAGTTGACTTTTGAAGTAATTCTCCATTCGTTAAAGAATTAAGATTATTTTTATTAATCTCTATGTTACTAAACTTTACATGTGGCAGCAGCTTCGACGGTAAACTAAGTTTAATTCTAATGTAATTGTTTTAACATTTTCAGCTAAAGGAAGTACACACAATCTCAATTATCAATGTAAATATATTTGTTTTTGTTATTTAGTAACATTGTTGTATTGGACTTTTATTGGACTTTAGTGGTATACAGATACCGTTCAATTTCAATGGAATAATAACTTTTATAATAGTGAAGTTTTTATAAGTATGTTATAATAAAGAGTTATTATATATACAGCCAACTACTGAATATTATATTGTTAAAGCTTTAATTTTTTTTTTGTTACAGTATCTGTATGTAATATAAGGTATCGACGCGTCGCTTGCCTTTTTTCCAATTAAATATAGCGGTTGATTTGTTAAAAAATAGTTTTATACATCAGTATATGTTTTTTTTTACTTCCTATCATAAATTTTTTTTAATATTTATAAATTGTAATAATTTGTTTTTATCGGCTATGGGGTAACATATTCTCAATTTCACCTGAAGATAAGTGATAATGAGGGTGGAATGGTGGAGCATGTTTGCTCAGAATACATCTAAGTCTCACATGAACGACTGTTGAAACACGGCTATACTGTTACAACATTGAAGGTGTTGGCTAGCTATACGGATTAAAAAAAAACATGTATTTCTTCTAATGGGACAAATTCAAATCACTCACGGTCATTCGCTTGTTTGTATTAATATTTGTATATTGGTCGTAGTTCGTCACCCGATTCGCTGAGCGAGCGCAGCGGCGGAGAGGCCCGAGGCTCCCAGGCGTCGCCTGGCTCGCTGCACAAGCTGGCCGTGCCGTTAGTGCGGTGCGAGGTGCCGGAAGTGCGGGATGCCGCCGTATCGGCGTGCGGCCACATCAATCCTGATGCGCTTAAGTAATACTTTAACTACTTCAACCAGAAAGATTTATCGTAAATTGTTCATTTTTAAATTCGTCACGTAGGTCAAGTATTATTTAACACGTTGACGCCTGCCTAACCTACCGGTGTGACATATATAAGGTCGTCATATCGGCATCGGTAACAGTTTGAGAATATTCTTAGGTTTTATTAATATTTTGCTGTTTCAATATTATCGATTCGTTTCTAATTTTACTTATAAATAATTTTTTTTGCCCAGTTTTAAGTTTAACCTCTATGTTTTATTTATGTAGGGACTTATTCGAAGAACTCTTGCCGATACTGAGGGAGGCGGTTGATCGCAAACAGGAGAACATGCGTCGGCGCCGCCGCAGGGACGCGCTGCGCCTACATCTCAACAAGATGCTACTCGTTATTGCGCAACGAAACACATTCTCTAGCAGGTGACATATTACAACTGACAACGCTTTTCATAGCATTATACAAATAAGGTATATTTTTTTTAATAAATCAAAGTGTAAGCGCTCTGTTATAAGACATTAGGACATCTTTCCCGTTAGGCATCGCATTGTAAACGCGATGAAATCAATTAAATTGAGTTCAATTATCTGTGTAATATTCGCATCAGTATAAGACATTTTTACACTCCATCTATTTCCTAATTTTATCGCAATACAATAGTAAAATTGCCAACACCAGTAAAGTAATTAAAGTTTCAGAAAAGTCAACACCAGCCACTCGAGTCGGTTATTTAAATGCCCGGCATTTTGTTGCATATAATGTGAAGTTTAGAGTACTGTGTCTACACAAAGCTTTATTCCAACTAACCAAAACAAACTTTAAAGAATTATAATACGTGGGACACTCAAAAAGGTTTGCAATACTAAAAAAAAGTTCTATAGGTAAATATATTTTTATTACATCTTCAAAGTACTCTCCACCAGCCTCTATACAAAATTTCATGCATCTGAACCAGTTTTAGAAACACTTTCCAGTCCGCCGTAGACACCTCGCTTACAGTCTGCTCGGACGCTGCGAGCCTATCATCTGGCGACGAAAGTTGTATACCTTTGAGTTGATATTTTATTTTTAGGAATAAGTCACACGGTGTTAGGTCGGGCCTTGGAGGGTGACTCAGGAGCTTGACCGGTGTGCTATCTAGGAAGTCCCTCGTTTTGATTGCGGTGTGGGCGGGTGCATTGTCGTGGTGGAGCAGTAGCCCGCGGAGCTCTGTGTTTTTTCGCTTGTTGCGCACAACAGAAAAAAACTTCTGCCAAGCATTTGGTAGTATACCATTCGGCGTTAATGCTTCTTTGGTTTCGTAATGGAATTGACGCCTCCCGCTACTAGGTCGCTTTACTTTGGTAGGGGCTGATTAGGTTTGAAACACCCAAACCGTCAATTGCGCTTCGTTTCTGGATCGTATTGATAAATGCAGGATTCATCACCTGTAATAACGTCGTAAACATGCCGACACGAGCCTGCTTCTAATTTGTCTATCATATCATGGCACCATTCTACCCTTGCCTGCTTCTGAACATCGGTGATGTTGTGAAGGTGCACGCGTTGAATCTCGCGGAGGCTTCCTGATCCAATCTGCAGTATATGCTGAATCTCTTGGTATGTAACTCGTCCATTGTCTTGGATCAAATTTTTCATTACTAACACGTTTTCTTAAAGTTAAAGGGCGATCACTTCTTTCTTCATCTCCCAAAGTTAGTCGACTGCGCTTAAATTCATTATAACATCGATACACATAGCATCATATAACATCGATACACATTCATTATAACATCGATACACGTTATAACATCGATACAATAGCATTCATGGATGAAGGCCTTCATCCATGAATGCTATTTGAAGTCTATCGTACCACTGTTCCGGTTTCAGACAACACTTAAAATCGTAAAAAATCACAGCGCGAATATGCTCTCGACGCAAATCTATTTTTCAATGAGACTCGATAATTTTAATTAGCTCGCAAAAAATGTGGAGGGAAGTTTTGAATTTGAAACGTTAGGTACGTTTTTACTTATAAGTAATCGTATTTTTAAATTATTTATAACTGGCTAGTCTCAAAAACATAAAAACTTTCTCGCAACACTTTCTGAGTGACCTGGTATTTGGAAATTATTATTAATTATATCGCGTCATTGAATAATATCTTAGGGATTATTTTATTATTAGATTAATTATGACAATATTATGTCTTGTGATCAGATAATTGTGTTTTTGCAATTAAAAATAAATAATACGTGAGCTTGAAAATGTTCATTTTTATCTCATAGTTCATTCTCTATGGAAAACGGCGGACTGCACTCATCAATAACCGAGTATCTCGACGGCATAAGACAGTGCCTCGAAGTGGAGGCCGAGAAAGACGCACCGGCTGTTCGAGAACAACGCTTAACTTTCGCCGACTTTGTCACTGCACTTGTCAAAAGTTTTCCTAGTAAGATAACATTTCTTTCTTTTATCAGTTTTGTGTAAATAAATTTCATATGTAATATTTTTATTAAGTGCATTTTTTTGGTCGTTCTACTTTTGACGTTGTTCCTATTTTGTTGTTTCCTTTGCACTAATTTTCCAACCCTAAAGGTAGATTGGAAGAGAATCTTTTGGTCTTTTGCCTCCTTTTTGTTCAATTATACTCTGCAAAATAATTTTTAAGTAAATCATTGTCAGATATTTATGATTCTACAGCTAACCCTTTGCGGAGGGAACATTCCGACGCGCGAGTGTCCGCTTGGACGTGGAGGTTAGGAAAGTGTTTTCTGAGAGAGTAATACACATATGAAGATTTGTTTGCAAATTTCTTACTTTGTGAATTTTTTTTAACTAATGACTTACATGTCTTTTAGAAATTTTATTGATATTGATATTTAACTTCCTTCCGGCTTCTTTCAGACCTAATGTCATAGTAAGCTAATTATCATATATCATAGTCCAAATAATAATGGAAATATGAATTCTAACAAGAGAGCTATGCCCGTTTGAAATAATTATACGAGTGTTCTGTTTTTCTCAAAAGTAAGCAATAAATGGAGAGTATAGAATATACAGCTACAAGTGTAGTATACTAAAGATGTTCACGTTTTCCTTGTATCGGCAGACATGTATCCCGAACTGTAAAAATGCTTGCGATGCTGTCAGCAGACCACCGTCCGCAAAAGGGTTAATACATATTTTATTATTAACTTGCTCTCTTTGGATGCAACGTTAAGTGATTAACTAATAAATAAATAATAGTAGATAAAAAATAAAATGGTGAAATTGCTTATAAAATAATTAAAAAATCATTATTCGCTCAGTGGAACTGTACGGATCGCTTATGAAGAAGGACCTCTGCAAGGGACTTTTCTCACTGTTTGCGGGTTGGTGCGGCCCCCTAGCTAGGCATCTAGGCGCGATGCTCACTCAGCCGCAACAA
This sequence comes from Pharmacophagus antenor, assembly GCA_018245475.1. Lineage (NCBI taxonomy): Eukaryota > Metazoa > Arthropoda > Insecta > Lepidoptera > Papilionidae > Pharmacophagus > Pharmacophagus antenor. The sequence continues at coordinate 52,265 of DWQX01000141.1, forward strand.
ACTCTACTCGAAGTAGACGAACGCCTGAATCTCTCTGCTCTCAAGGTATACTATACACAACTCTAATGTATAAATAATAACGTATATACGTAAATAATGTACATAAATTATGCGTTATGTACAATGAACTGTAACGTTAATAACCTCTTATTACCGTCGCTCGGCAGAATTAGAGAGAAAAATCTAATTTTTAATAAAACAGATAAATTTTTTTGTATAACCTTGAAATATTTTTAGCAATGCTGAAATAAAATAGATACACAATTTGCACTAGTTAACCCGTAATAGATATAGATTTTTTTGCAGTCCTAAATTTTTTTTTTTTAAACTTAACGTTTACTTTAAAACCTCTTTACTTAACTCTCACACAATAGGAGTCATAATTCCTTCTTATGACTATTAAGAGTAATTATTAATCATTCTGTGTTGATTTATATAATTAAGTATCTCATAGTCTCTACCGGTCTCAAATAGGTTTAACAATTATTGTTACAGCCCCGTTATGTTACGGTGTATAATATTCTACCACCACAAACTAAAAATTCTTCATAAAAAAGCTGAAACTTATAATTTATATTATTTTACGTATTACGCTCTTAATATTGATACAATTTTTTTTTCTGCAGGCAATGAGCGCTCTCGTGTGTTGCGGTCCTTGTTTCGCACCGAACGAGCTCGCCGAAGACGGCTCTCTATATCCATGGCTTAGCGAAATGCTCTCTTCCACTAATGATAAGGTATTTACAATGATATTTATTCCACTATTACAATCCATTAGGTTTCGAGTTAATATAAGCCAAATAATTCAAATAATTGCCCTTGGACTATTTAGCCAGATCAGTCCAATTTCCAGTATGTCCTTTTCATTTCTTAATAAAAATCGGTGATTGAAAAATATAACGATGTTTAATTAATTTTTCACTGAATTCTTCAATTTTAATTAAGTTCTGTAATATTTCTCGGTTATTAATACGGCTATTTTATTACAATTATTCTTTATATTGGCGTTCAATTGCGACAACAGTATTCCTAGAATTTATCGAAGCACATAGCTGCTAATACTTCATGCATTATTTTTCAGTTTCTGAAATCTTAATTAAATTGCACAATAATTAAATGGCCAAATTAGTTCATTTTCGCAAGCAATCAAACATTGAGCGTCAATGTGTTAAACTTCACATTTACTAAGCATTAAATAAAGCCCTCTTAAAAATTTCCATCTCCTTTAATATATCATGTGTCAGTGAAGGTTTGTCGTTTAGATTTATGAACTGGCTCGCGAGACAATTGTTCTGCTGTTGGATTGCAACCCCGACATTGGCCCGTTGTTGGATTGGACTGTTGACAAATGTTTCACGGGGTCGCCGCGTGTCGCAGACGGTTGTTTTATGGCACTCGCGACGATATTTAGCGCAAGGTAAGAGAATTACACTATACTATATTAGACTTACATAGGAACAATGCAAAGCCATCCAAAAACAAAATGTGAAAACCGAATATAAAAAAGAAAAATAATTTTAATTATTAGAAGCTGATTTTTGAATAAGGGCTTTATTCTGAGATTATCAATCGCACTACGGTTATAATAAACTGTTTTGGAACAGAATTTGGAAGTCACAATAGAAAACTAAAAATTATTATTATGAGAATTGGCCAAATAAATCTATTTTAACTACTACTTAACATTAGCCCTGTTCATTATTGTATTAGATAATATATAAAAGTTAATATTTAAAACGTAATGAAGAAATAAAAATTATTTGGTATTATCAAAATTATTTATTTCTACTCTAAACTTGATCAAGTCAATTATATTTATTCTTTCTATGCTTGTCATTGCGAACTACGGTTCTTTTCTAAACCCTGTTATTACTCCCTCTATGCTATTCATTGCGAACTTAAAAAGTGCTGCGCGAAAAGTTGACACTAGCAAACATATCGAGGATAGATGGCGTTGCCCATATATTTTTAGCCAATGCGAACTACATCTTGACCAAATTCGATATGAAATGTTTAATAACAAATCGTTACCTAGAAATAAGATAAAGTTATTAACATTTTTAAATCTCTGTAAATTTTAATGAAAACTTGGTCATACTGGTTATCTTTTTCTAGCTACTATGTAAATCGATATTTAGTCAAATTAAAACACTGTATTTTATTTTTAGTAATTAAAGTGTCATTCTTAAAAATAATAATTTAATTTTAAAATTATTTAATATTTTAATAAAAATTTATGTACAATTATTTTAAATGAATATTATTGCGTGCGTGAATAAAAAGAGACAAAAAAGTATTTAATTCTCTGTACACAAAATTAATCGATTGTGTGATCTAAAAAATTGTAAAAATATGAGTATCAAAATATTAAAATTTGAATCCGGAAAATGACGTGACATGGGTAAATAGTTAATAGAAGATATACATTTTTAAACCCTGATACAAGATGGCGTTGTCATGATAGAAAAAGGTTAAAAATAAGCACGGATTTCAGAGGGTTTCACCATATTTTACATACACGTAAACATGTAATACGGAGATTTGGTATATAAAATGTAAAAAAACTGGTACAGATAAGTGTGATGGATAAATTTTAATGTTGCCCGGAGTAAAGTGTATGACGACTAATTTATATATATACATATATATACACACACACACACACGTGATGATTTAACCTATTCGTTACTAGCAATATTTCTACTGTGCCATACACGGTGCACGACGGGTCACGCGGAATGCCCATTTTTTTTTACGTGGGGGAAATGGCCTTCGCATATCTGCCTTCGCGGGGGCAAAGGCAAATTATGGCGGACTTGCACCGACTAAAACCCCCACAATGTTTTGTCTTCGGCGCTTTACAGTAGGGTCACGGGAACGCTTTCGCACACCTCCGCAACCCACCAGCGTTGGCCGCAATGTGCAGCCCCTCCTCCGGGGGAAGGTAAACCATCCCTATCCCCTCCTGGTAAGGCGCGCTGGAAAACCATACCGAAATCGCGTCAGCATTTACATTACCCGGGTTGGTGCGCAGTATGTATTGAAATTGGCTGATGCAATAGGTATAAAGATAGATGATGCAATATGTGCATATACACACAGATAGCAAAAAAGGTGATGGTAACAAAGTTCAGATTGACCTAATCTCACGGCGATAGGTATATTCATATACCGCATAAAAAAAAGAATCGCACAAAAACAATAGCGCAAAAAAAAAGTTTGACTTTATTTAAATTTGTAATGGAAATATAACATATAATTCCATTGACGAGTACACACGAGACAGGAGTAACTTTTTGTGCTCTACAGTATACTAATCCTCAGTTAATATGATAATATACTTTATTATTATAAATCACTCTGAACTCAATGGGTGCAGTAAATAAAATCAAATAAAATTTCACCAATGTAAGCACAGACACCATAAACGAAATTTACTAACATGAAAATGTATGCTCAGAGATACGCAATTAATTTGGCAATAATGGGAAAGAGGGGAAGAGCTCCATATAAAAAGGCGTTATTTGTTCGTTCTACCAAAAATATTTATGCAATCGGCCCCTGATTTTTTACAAATATGTTTTTATTTATTTTGTTCATGATTATACTATTGATTTTTTGATGATAAAGATATGGACTTCATGAAATATAAGACAATTAATTTTTAAGGGTGAACGGAAATAGATTTGTATATATTAATTTCTATTAACACATTATTTTCGTTTCTATATAATATCAGTATTTATTTTTAATTAACAAGGGGCTGCCCTCTTTCCACGCAACTACTGTTATATGTATTTAAAGTACTTAGATAAATCAGTAAGTGAGCTGCAAACGTCATCACCCTACTGCCCGGAGGAGGTTTTACATTTTTTCGAATTAAATATAATTCTTGGCGTACATACTCTGTGCAACCATATCTTTACGTTATTTAACTAAGGACACCACTCTGTTATGTAGGCCTTGGACTTGGAGACGGTGTAGTTAAATAAAGGTGTGCGACGTCAGGTTTATAACGCTTATTCCACAATTTTCGTTCTCAAACCCCGGTACTCGCAGCGTCAGAGCGCTGTAGAAGTATGAACTTAATGCTAAAATGAAGCATTGTACAACCAGTATCGTTGTATATAAGGATTGACGCGTTCGAGCGTTGTCATTGCTCGACTTGTATATATTTTTTGATAGTGAAACTTCAACAGATGAAACTTTAATAGAAAATAAATTTATTACCACAATAAAAACGCTTATTATGTTATACACCCAGAAAACAATTTTTATTTCCACTTTCGTAGACTTTGTTGCGGTTTTTCCAAAGTGTAGCGGTACGTTAGGCGTCACTTTGTATTATGTATATTACTCGGAACTGTAACGCGGCGTAATGTACATATTTACTGCTAAGTTTGCGATGAAACTGCACTTTACAAAGTAAAACCGGCAAGGTCACAACCGCTTTATATTTAAATGTAAACTTCACCTTTCACTTAATGAGCTCCCTTTCGCAATTACTTTCTATACTCTACTACATTTAAAATAACCAATAACTATGGTGCTTAGCTTTTTCTTATAATTTTCAGTTGTACTGAATAACTGTTTTTTGTACCACTCAACAAATCGTAGTATTCTTGAAAATATTTTGCTATAGCTTAAACTTGAAAACAATTTCTTGAGACAAAAGGTAAAATTACTCTTACTTCTTACTTTTTTAATACGATCGTGGTTGACGGTGCTGGAAATAGTTTTAATAAGGATAGCTATTAGCTCTTCTACTGAAATTAATCTAATATTTTTATTTATTTGTAGATATCATAAATTCGTCTAATAAGAAATTTTTAATCAAAGCTTATAATTAATTAAATTCAATTGTAAAATTGTAAATGTTTCTACCGGTGTGTAAATATAATATTTAGGCGTTCTACATGTTTTTTTAGAAATTGTCTCTCGTGATTGTACTATCAGACTTTTTGACTGCTTCCATGGCGTAGTTGTTTGATGTGTAACGCGGAGCTCGCGGGTTGGATTCTAGGCCACAGGAGTAGTGTAGTTTATCTAGACGGTGGTAGGCTTTTTCAAAGCTGCTACCACCACCACTAGCTACCACCTTCAATGTCAATCTGCAGACATAACAGCGTTGCTGTGTTCCAGCAGTCTTATATGTGAGGGTCAGATGTATCGTGGGCGAACACGCTTCACCATCTACGGCCTCATTGTCACACGTCATCACTTGATGACGTGTGACAATGAGGCCAAGTGTTATCCCATAAGCGATGAAAAAATGATGTGTATACTTTATATACCGAATCGATTACTTTGACCGCATAAAATCAATGTAAGCAAAATAAGCGATAATTGTTTTTGTTCATTGACAACTCGGTACGTTATCAAAGTTCTAGCTCGTTGGTTTATGATCTCGTAAAGCAATCGTAGAGATAGTAGAGAAACAAAAGCGTCATTTTGCAAAATCCGTATTTCTAAATTGCTGTGATTTTAAAATACCTAATGTGAAAACGCCGTGATTGCGTAATGGAGTTATCAATTATTTTTTTACCGATCATTTAAATTCAAATATTTATCACTATAAAGCTTTTGTGCAGAAAGCAGAAATTAATTACTCCTGTGATTTCTGGTTCAATATGAAATCAAAATTCACATGTAAAATGAACATACGTACCTATGTTACACGAAAATTCACAGAATTAATCTCCATGATGCTTCCATTAATATCGGATCACGATGATTGGATATGTCTATTATCTTCTATAACAATCAACAGGTGCTTTTCATGAACAAGAGGAATCATCCATACTTTTTTTTTTGTTTGCGCGGGGAAAATGCATTGGTGCACCGTACACCCCCGTGGGAGGGGGAGGCGTGTGTGGGGCTACCGGCGCCCTGAGAAGGGCACCATTACTGGCTACCCACTAAAAACCCCGCGGCGGTAAAC